>JANHFQ010004881.1:72966-83692 GCA_032468035.1 Aparallactus werneri
TTTTATTCTGTTTTTAATGGCCTATTTTAAGGAGCCTGAAGCTGCTGTTGTAATGAAGTTAGACAAGTGGCAAGAAATTTTGCACTCTTTTTCCCTTTGGGGGAGGTCTTATTTAATAAATAGCTTCCTTGGGTTGAGCAAGTACTTAGTACATGTTAGGAATGACTAAGGCAAAATGGACTGCTAAATTGGCCATGCCCACCCAGTCACATGACCACCTAGCCACGACCTCCCAGCCGGTCTGGGCCCCCAACAGTCTGAGGGATCATGAATCGGCCCCCTATTTAAAAATTTGAGAACCCCTGATGTAGAGGGTCTTCATGCCATTGAAATTGAGTCATTGCGTGGAATTTGTCCAGCATATTTTCTCTGTGAAACACTATAAAAATCCATCAAAATAGATCCTACCTTCTGTGGACTAAATATAGGAGCTAAGGACCCCACGGTATTGAAATCAAAAAGGAATTGGTTCAAGAAAATACACAAATGCTTAGAAACTATCAAGCATCTGTTTAATTTGTTTAAAGGTGATATCGATGTCCAGAGCAAGCCAACCCAATAATCAGCTAGGGTTCAAGTAAATGTGATCTTTCTTTATTGAATATACTCACAGATAACAAGAGGCAATATGTATAGGAAACACTGAAATACACTGAAATACACTGAACAACGGACCTCAGGCAATGGGTCCTATTTATACAAAAATATACCATACATGGGCAGGCAGGAAAAGTCATTAGTTCAGGAGAATGCCATCTGCAGGAACTCAGGAAATCAGGAAGGCATTCAGTGAAACATTTAATGACTATAGACAGAAGTATGTTCCAAAGAGCAGGTGCAAACATGTGGGCAGCTTCCTGGACTTTCTTTCCTTAACAGCTTTATTAACAAGTACAAAATCGTAATTACCAATGTTTAATATCCATCAGCACCAATTTAAAAAGGATGGGTTTCGTATTACGAAGGAGAATCCCAACTAGGATCTAAAGCAGTGGTTCTCAACCTTCCTAATGCCGCGACCCCTTAATACAATTCCTCATGTTGTGGTGACCCTCAACCAGGGGTGGGTTTCAACCGGACTGCCACTCGGTTCGCTGTACACGCGCTTAGCGTGTGCATGCATGCCAAATGCACGTCACACGCCAAACGCGCATTTGTCACGCACGCGCACACAACGCTCTCACACTTCTCTCTCTCTCCTCTCTCTCTCTCTCTTTTCTCTCCTCTCTCACTTCTCTCTCTCCTCTCTCTCTCACTTCTCTCCTCTCTCTCTCACTTCTCTCCTCTCTTCTCTCTCTCACTTCTCTCTCCTCTTTCTCTCTCTTCTTTCTCTCTCCTCTCTCACTCCTCACTTCTCTCCTCTCTCTCTCACTTCTCTCCTCTCTTCTCTCTCTCACTTCTCTCTCCTCTCTCTTTCTCTCACTTCTCTCTCTCTCACTTCTCCCTCTCTCTCACTTCTCTCTCTCTCTCCTCTTTCCCGGGGCGGGTGCATGCATGAATCCATTCATCCATCCATCCAGGAAGGAAGCAGCTTCTCTCTCTCTCTCCTCCGCCCCTTGTTGGCTGAGCCCCGCCAGCTCCCAGGGCGGGTTGGGGTGTTGCCACCCCCGGGCTTCCCCAGGGGGCCTCGCAGAGAGTTTATGATGTTTTCCTGGGGTCTTAGGCGATCCCTGTGAAAGGGTTGTTCGACCCCCAAAGGGGTCCTGACCCCCAGGTTGAGAACCACTGTGCTAGAGCATTGCTAGGAACATTTATGGAGAAGTACTTTGCATGCTAAGCAATTTTTCTCATATCATGAAAATTATCAAAAACTTAAAACCTTAGCTATAATGGTTGAGATAATTCAATTCACAAGAAATTTTACACATGGATTTTATTCCAGCATAAGTAACATAAGCCAAAAATTTCAATCCACAAAAATGTAAGCAATGAACTATGTACTATTCAGGAAACATTGTGCTTACTGTAGTTTCTCGGAATTAAAAAGGAGATACAACTATACTAACAAAATCTTAAAAGCATATTTAGCCAATAAGCAAAACCCAAGACTATATCTAATAAAGGATTGAAATCAGCATATGGGACTCTTTCTTTACCTGCTACTGTCCTTGTTTTCCCCATTTCTAGTCAAAGGATTGGTTGAATCTTTCAAGACCAATATTGGTAAATACAAGGGGAGCAATAAATGAGATAAGGAATCCATTATGCAAATAGAATTATGTTCTCAACATGAACATTTCATAGCCAGTTAGTTTCTTGTATAATATTGAAAAAAAGTACAAGTTAATTTCAGCACATTTTAAAAAATTATTTCATCCCTTATCCCTTATCTTTTAAGATTGAAAACATAGACGTGTGCCTGAGTTTTCTGGCTGCCAAAGGAATAAACATACAGGGACTATCTGCAGAAGGTAAGACTACTTTCAAATTGAATTTTATTGTTCTATGGGAAATTTTCTATCTGCAAATGTTTATTTGGGATTCAGAATATGCAGTGATTTTTAACAGGAATAGAATGAATGAAATAGAAGGAAATCCAGCCTAGACTGACTAACACTAGCAAATCATAGTAATGATAATAATGTACTGTAAATCATAATAGCTATTAATTACCTTCACTATCAATGTGTTATATATTAATAGCAAGCTGTTCATGCCCTAAGAGATTTTAAATTTCAACATTCATCACAGGGAAAAGAAGGAGGAAAGTACGATGAAGATTTAAATAAACATGGGAACGCTATGTATTCAGGTCATTTCTTCTGAACTTTAGGTTCAAAGCTTGAAGTCTGGATCAGAGAAAGATTTTGAACAGGCATACTGTACCACTCAAATCCAATTTGAGTGTGATAATAAAAAAAATCTAAAATGCTTTGAAGGTAAATACAAGAAATTCATTATAGAACTTGAGATATACAGTAAATATTTAGAAAGAATAGTCACATGATCAGGGCAATAGAAGAGGCTGATGATTTTAAGATGGTGACAGTGAAAAATTCTTAGATAGAATATTTCACAATTAAAGCCAAAAAGGGGGAAATTATTGCATAATAAAAA
Source organism: Aparallactus werneri (assembly GCA_032468035.1). Classification (NCBI taxonomy): domain Eukaryota; kingdom Metazoa; phylum Chordata; class Lepidosauria; order Squamata; family Lamprophiidae; genus Aparallactus; species Aparallactus werneri. The sequence continues at coordinate 76,024 of JANHFQ010004881.1, forward strand.
ATGACTAGAAAGCCATGTAAGAACTGTTTGTAGAAAAAAGCAACAGAAATGTGTTAAGCAATGGTTGAATTATTTTATTTTTACTCGGACAATATAACTGGTGGACTTTTTGCAATAAAGAGACTGAAATCATTCATAAAAACAGTTGCCTCATATGAAATTTTGATCCATTCAGCTCAGTATTATCTTCTGTGGTGACTAAGGATAACCATCTGAAGTAGTCTAAGACATCACAACACAGTGTCTCCCAGCCCCACCTGGTATACTAAAATTAAACAGGAATATTTTACACATCTAAGTTGTGCTATATCCCTGAGCTATGGCCCATCCATTCTTTCTTTCTGGATAAGACTGCTGGATATTAACAAGTATGTTTCTGAACTTATTGGAATGTACATTAATTGGAATAAATTCACTCTCTTCCATCTCTATTCTACTTCTGTCCTTTCATTTTTTTCCCCATTTTATTTATACCAGGGAGAGTTACTTCTTCATTTTCTCTTCCCTTCATATAAAAATATTTTCACATCTGTTGGGAACCAATATAGGTCTATTTCTGACAGTTTTAATAATAGGTATAAGTAGGAGGCTAATTTTATTTTTGTAAATGCAATGCCATTTTGCCTTGACAAAATGAATGGCTGTTTACACTGGCATGGATAATCTAGATAAAAAAATGCATTTTACTTCACAGGTAATGTAATTTGTGCTTTGCTTTGCTTTGCTTGGGTTGGGTTGGTTCTGCTTAAAGCAATACTCTATGTAAAATTTTCATGGTGAGCATCCCTGCTTTTATTTTTCCACACTGCTTTGTGTGCTCAAAAGATGATTGGTCTGGCATTTGCATGTTTATCTCAGTTCTAAGGTGAACGTTTACTTTCACTTGCCATTTATTTGAAATTTTTCAAATAAACGGCAGTTAAATCTGCCACTGTATGTTCCATCTCACATCTCTCTCAACTAATCTCAGATGGAAATCCAGGTGAGACTATTTTTTCTTGCTTATTTATTTGTGAGACAGGTTGCATGAGCTGTGGGCCTCTCCCCAAAACATGCCATTTTTCTTTCCAGATTACGTAGCACAGTTACCTTGACAACAAAAGCAGCCGCCCTACCATTGAGTTCACACAGCCCCTTGAGCCCTAGTGAATTTGAGAGCATGTTTGTATGTGTCAGCTGCCAGAACGCTTACGAAGAAGATTCACAACCCAGAAAAGTCCTCCCAGCTGACAGATTTTCTTTTTTTCAGTTGTGGCATCCAGTTTGTAGCCTGCTAACAGAATTCCTCAGCTCTGAGTATTAACTCTTTGATTACTGGAGAAATCTCAGTTTCATTTGCCAGCAAGATAATTATATTGTTTTTCTAGCTGTCTTCTATTCTTCAGTTGATTGTATTTATGCATGAAGGAGAAGTATTAAGCGAGCAGACATGACAGATAGCGCTTGATTCTCAAATTTACATTCAAGGTAGCCTAGAATGACCAGATACGGGTTTCTGTGTTTCTCTGAATAAGTTATGAGGGTCATCATTTTTGAGAATGATCAAGTACTTCCAGTAAAGCCTGATTAATACTTCTCTGTATTATTCTCAGAAGCTAATGACTAATGATTGATTGGCTTGTAGGGGGAAAAAATTCTGTTTGGGGTTAAATATAAAATGGCACAAATGTACTAGCAGAGATTTTTTAACAAAGCCTGCACAGTTTCTACGTACAAATTGCTCCACCTCCTTCTTGGGTTTTCTGTGCTGTCTTCCTTTTGTCTCACTAGAGAGCTGAATGATTTCACATCTCAAGGAAAAACAAATATTAAAATGTGATAATGGGGCAAAGGAAGTTGAAGGAACCAAAGGAACTTCACAGCATGAACATTTCCAAACTCCAGACCAAAAAAAAACTCTTTGTGCCTTAAAAACTGTGACATCTGGCAGTATTTTGTTTTCAGCTTAAAAAAAACCCCCCAAACCCTTTTTTGTGGTTGGAATGGAAATGACTAGTTATACACTCACAGGATTGAAACTTGGAGTCTGTGTACTTAAACAGCCCTAAAAGGGAGAAGGAGGTAGTAAGAGGAAGTAATTCAGACCAAGCTTGATGAGCCCTCTGTGTACAAAGTCCAATTGCAAAATGCCAGGTGAATTACCTCAGTCTATCTCCTGAGATAAGAAGAAATACATTTGTAGAGCTCATTAGAAGCACTGTTTATGCCTTTTTTTGGAAGCACTGGAACCAACACATAACAAAGTCCAGTGATGGTTTGCTTTTCCCATTTTGGGGTATCAGATTTATTGCTAATACCCTCTGAAGAATCAAGTTACTGAGGCCTTTAATTGCAATTGTTCTTAATGGTATTTTCCTGTACAGTCACATCCCAGACTATTGGAGGTTTACATGACCCATCTCACATGTTGAAAGTATGCAAGAAAAGGTCACACTGGTTGATCCACTCCTGCTGCTGAGACACACCAAGCCTTGCCAATTACCAGTTCCATGTTTGCATGACATAAATACAATGTATGCAAAGATGAGAGACAATGCTCACATTATTTGGCTTCTGTACATGTGAGGATCTTAATTCTGCAGCTATCCTAGATGTACTGTAGTTTCAGTAGGCCAGGGCATTTGTTCTTCAGAATATTCGGTAAATTAGGAGCAACAAATAATCCAAACCAAAGTGTCAAAAGAAACAACAACAAAAAAGGACAAGAATTTTTTTCTTACCAGAATATTTTGTCATATCTTTCCTTAAACTTTTTCATTGAATATACAATTATTTGCCCTGATCCTGAACTGAAGTTATCTATAAGGCCATGGCCATGAGAAGCAATTTATATCTCCCTCCATCTAAAAAGGAAAAAAAATATTAAATTCTTTGGAGAATTATTTTGTTTCTGCAAGTTTTCTCTGGTTTTATTTTGATCAATTGGGTCTTTAAGGAGCCTGAGCCGAACAAGGAAAGTTGAAATGTAGCAAAACATTTGTTCAACTGTGTCTTCATGCAGTTTCATGATATAAATACTTCTTTTTAAATTGCCTTTCAGAGATCAGAAATGGGAATTTAAAGGCCATCTTGGGCCTTTTCTTTAGCCTATCCCGTTATAAGCAGCAGCAACAGCAGTCCCCAAAGCAACATTCAGATCATTCTCCATCCCAGCAACCACCCACCTCATCCCAGCAAGCAAGTTCTCCATCCCCCAGCCAGGTGGGACTACCTGACCAGCAGTTACAAGCACTGGTGCCAGCTTCGTCTCAGACTCAGTGCCAACATCCCCAGCAAGCAGCACAGCTTCAGTTAAAAGCACAACCAGAAATGCAGTCCAGGTGAGTGGGCTTTTTCATTCCCCCTCCCCAACCATCACTTTTCCAAATGCCAAGAGTTTCACAGCAGATTATTTCAATATATTTGTACCTAGGAGCAGATGCACCTTGTAAGAAGGACAGGGATCAGCCTTTTTTAAAAGCTCTGGCCATTGTCTTATGAGATCACATACAGGTAGTCGTCACTTAACAACAATCATTGGGATCAGACCTTCCATTGCTAAACGATGCAGTTGTAAAGCAGAATGTCACATGACTGTCTTTGCTTAGCAACAGCAATTCCCATTAATATCATTAAGTGAGGACCATGCAGATTCTTAAACAAACCTTACATGACTGTAATGTACAATTTCCTGCCAGCTTCCCCTTTGGGAAATTAGCACGGAAGATTGCAAATCATTATCATGTGCAGGGGTGGGCTTCAAAAATTTCAGCAACTGGTTCTCTGCCTGGTTGTTGAGTGGGCATGGCCATGGTGGGTGTTTTCACCCTCCCCGGACTCTAGAGGTTTTCCTCGAGCCTCCAGGAGGGCAAAAACAGCCTTCCCTGGGCTCCAGAGGCCCTCCAGAAGATGGAAACAGGCCCATTTCTGGCCTTCTGGAACTTCCGGGAGACCCATTTTTCAACCTCCCCAGGCTCCAGAGGCTTCCAGAGCCTCTGAGTGGGCCCTGTACTTACCTGGCATCCAAAATGGGCCTCATGGGGACTCCTGGGAGGGATGGGATGGGCGAAGCCAACCAGGGGTGGGATTTACGGGTTCAGCAAACTGGGCAGAATCTTAGCTAGAGGATTGCCCGAACCCATGCGAAACTGTAGCAGCCCACCCCTGATCATGTGATCATGAGATGATATGACAGTTGGAAAACAAAGCCGGTTGTGAAGGACTGCTATCCTGTGACTCTGGAGATGCTGCAGTGGTCAGAACTTCAAGGCCCAGACATGAGTAGCACTTGTTCAGCATTGTCAGAAGTTTGAATATTAGTCAAATAAGTGGTTGTTGAATGAGGATCACCTGTAATTGCTAATATGCCTTTTCAGACTGATAGAAATCTTAAAAGGGTGATGAAAAATCTTAGTGTGAGATTGCACAAGTATTCTTTCTTATTATATGAGATTTATGAGGTGTCACTCAAAATTCCATGATCTAGGCTAGGGCAATCTTGTAAGTCTTTGGCCATTGTTACCATTTTAATTTTGTTCTTTTAATTTTTTTCCACGTTGTGGAATGTTCTATTTTAAAAATACCGGTAATAATCTAATTCTGTGGATTTCAAATACTCTGAAGGAGCATTCGGTGCCATTATGCTCATGGACACTGTAAAGAATACCTGGGTTTCTGATCCTGGCAATCGATTTGAAAATCAGATAAATTTTGTAAGGAGATGGAGCAAAAGAATATATACTAGGTTGCAATTGTTCAGCTTTTCAACAATTGAGCAGAGGTGGAGATAACTGAATTTCAGGCCTGCCCTCGGAACAGCTGATCATGCAATTATTGTATTGCAACTGGACTCCATTTGTGCAGTCCTGGCAATTGAATTGTAGGGGAAGGGCCTGTATGCATAAAAGCCACATATGCTTGGGATTCTAGTCATGGGACTAGGTACAGAAATTGCTTTCCAGAAATATGTATTCCTTAATTGGTCTGGAATGAGTGTATGCAAAGTCCAATATGGTTGCGGCTACCGACAAGAGAATTCCTTCTTTAATTCTTTACACAACTGTGTATGCTTTATTCTACTGTCATTACAGTCAGGTAATTGGATCTTCCAGTGCCTGGAGATGATTGGATTTCCCAATGTTGTGTTTCATGCTTTAAAGCAGTTGCCAGGATAGAAGGAAGAATGCTAGCCCCATGCTGATTCCTCATTGAAATCCCTTGCCATATAAACTATTAGTTTTGCAGGAGACAAAGAAATATACAACATATACAACAAGAACAGGATCCTGATTCTTTTTTACTTGTACGAGGGTGGCTGGGGCCGGTCTTTTTAAATGTATCTCCCTCTGAAACATTCAAAGTATCTTTTTATATAAGAAAAAAGCTTACTTGCCTGCAAGAAATATAGTTAGCATTATTTTCATCATAGCATAGCACAGTACCTATCTTTATCAATAGCAAAATGAACCTGAAGTATGAGAGGGTGGGAAGGGAGAGGAAGAGAAAGAGAATATGAGGATCATACACATTGAATTTTACCACTGCTTTTTTATTTTTTACATGATGAGGTTTTCCTCCATTCATTTTCATGAAGATTTCTTTGGCAGGCACCCTCATGTGGTGAAATTTGGTATTTATTACAATAATTTAAAAAATAATTGTCTGATCAGCACCAAAATATACTCAATTGTATGGGGCATGCTTCATCATATCATCCTATGGGGATTTTACCATTTATTTTTACAATGTAAATTCACTTGTAACGTTTTGCAAAAAAAAAAATTTGATTGTTATATAAATGTGGAATAAACTCTTTACTATTATTGCTTTGATACATAGAATGTTTTTTAGTAGGTATCATGTCTAGACATTTGACTGGAGTGAGCAATATTATTTTCTCCTTTAAAAACACCTTGAAAAATTATTTTCCATATCTTTTAGCTCAGAGGCTTTCTATATTAATATTTCTTCTTTACTCACTTGCATCTTCCAATTTTTTTTCCTTTCTTGTTGTACAGTGCATCACCCAGGGACTCATCTCAAAGCAAAATCATCCGATTCACTCTCGGTCAGAAAAAGAATTCTAGGTTAGCGTTTCTTCCTCTAATGTAAAGCATGGATAACCCCCATTTGCAACAATTCCAGTCTGCATGTTTCAGGCCTCACCAATGCTTACCTGTTGATTTTAAACCAAATCTGAATAATATGAGAGAACTCCTTTTTATTAGCTGACTGGTTAGTGTCCTACTTAGTCTCTCATTATTTCCTCTAAGTAAAGGCATTCTAGTAGCTGTTTGGTTTCTATTGATCTTTATATCAGAATATATGTTATAATAATAAACGTAATATACCCGGATTTATTTCTACTGTAGCTTGAAGATGGGTAGATCTAACTGAATAGCGTTAAGATGTGAGATAAAACTATGAAGAGAATCATAGGGCTGAAAAGGACCTTGGAGGATTTCTAGTATATAATAGTAATTCAACAGTCTATGTCAAACCTGAATCATATTTTTGTTTCAGCTTATTTAAAAAACCCAACATAACATAACTTTTTTCGGATCATCTTGGATATTGGCACCTGAATTGCTAAGGCATGGTGCATGCCATGCTCTCAGGTCCAGGGGATCCCAAACTTATAAAAAATTTTATGTATGCGCAGCTCTTCCTACACAGCTAGATGTTTCAATTTCAATTGCTTTCACAAAAGCACAAATGTATGGAGGCAATGTGAAAGTCATATCATGCCTTCTGTGTATCATCTAGTCATGATGGTGCAGTGGTTAGAGTACAGTATTGCAGGTTCTGCTCACTGCCAGGAGTTCGATCCTGACCAGGTCAAGGTTGACTCAGCCTTCCATCCATCCAAAGTCGGTAAAATGAGAAGCCAGATTGTTGGGGACAATACCCTGACCCTGTAAACCACTCTGAGAGTGCTGTAAAGCACTATGGGATGGTATATAAGTCTAAGTGCTATTGCTATCTATGCCTAAAGGGTCTTAAACGACAAACTAAATGCTGTCAATTTTCTATGGTGGAAAAAGAAAGAAAATTGTCAATCACATCCTTTCCCCTGTTTTAACTTTATTTCTAATTACTCTTTATTGCTGATGCATTTAAAGTCCTAATAGTTTCCTCAACACTAACAAATAGCAGTGAGGGTATCTCCTGTGTCAAGTGATGGAACACAGTGGCATACATGCCATCTTTTTTTTTGATGTCTTATAATAGCAAACATAATGTGCCTGGGAATGAGTAATAAAGTTTTCAGTCCATTCATTTTTCTCTAATCTTTAGAAATGCCTGTTATTTATCACAGATTAAAGTTCTTGTGACAAACTTTAATAGAAATGCCCCATAAATCTATATTTTGGAATGCACCAGTATTCTATGCCTTTTTGTCCACAAACTGCAAGATAATACTTCTGTTCTGCAATTTATCTGCCTCCTTCTTAGCTACCTATTCACTCTTTGGTGCAGATAATTGCTAGATTTTTACAATAAAATATCCATTCCATCACTCTTGCTTCATCACCATTACATTTGTCTAGTCTGTAAGTTCAAAATATCTTCTTCAATTACAGTCAAATTGGATACAGGATGACACTAGAAATTAGACAGACAGACAGACAGACAGACAGACAGACAGACAGACAGACAGACAGACAGACAGACAGACAGACAGACAGAT
>JANHFQ010004884.1:10627-25424 GCA_032468035.1 Aparallactus werneri
AATTTCACCTTGGTTTATATTGAAAAGCTAAGCAGAATCAATTCTAGTTGATATCTGGGAAAGCAGACAAGAAGCCCAGAAGAACATAGTAGCTGTGCCACTACTTCTGTACGAAGAAAACTATATACGTCCTTGAAATCACCCAGGATTTAGTTCAAATATTTTAACTGGGAGTCAGCATTGTTTCTCAAGGATAAATCAGCTTAATTCTAACATTATAATTCGTATGGGAGTCAATAACAACAATCAGAAGCACAGTTCCCAGCCCATCTTAAAAAAGCCCTTCACAGGAAGATATCAAAGAGCTGGCTTTTTCAACAAATTCCTTGCAGATTGTTATTATGTATTGATGCTAGGTAAATGTAAGACAAATCATGATTGAATCACTTGGATTAGGAAGCAGGCACAATGCTCATAATTTGGGGCTATGCAAAGCAATAACAATAGCACTTATATATCGCTTCACAGTGCTTTACAGCCTTCTCTAAGCGGTTTACAGAGTCAGCATATTGCCCCCAACAATCTGGGTCTTCAGATGGTTACCTGTTTAGAAAGTAGTCTATGAAAACATCATATTATTAAATACATGCATTTTGATTGGTTAAAACTATAATTTTCTATTCAGATGCACTGAGAGTAAACACAGCTAAGCATCAAAACTTCTCACAACATGCTTCCAAATAAACATGCTTAGTATCGTGCCATACAGTACATGATTCACAGTTTTGAATACTTATCAGATTATTGCTTCAGTGGCTTGATAACTTCTAAGGCTTAGGAATAAGAAGTTGGCATCTTAAACTCTCTTTCATCTTCTTTATATCAGGCGCATTTTTCTGAAAGTATATGTCATTGTGTTGATGTTTGTGTGTGTATAAACACACACACATGATGAAGTTAAACCTCAATATCCAAAATGAAATGAGTGGGAGTATAATGTCTATTTGTTCATGAAGTGGAAATTCTTTGTAAATGTTTTCATATTTGCCCTTCTCTTGCTTTCAGAGAGTGCTGAGCCACCAAGATGATACTGCATTACTGAAAGCCTATATTGTAGAATGGCGTAAATTCTTCACACAATGTGATATCTTACCCAAGCCATTTTGTCAGTTAGAGATTACTCTCATGGGTAAACAAGGCAGCAATAAAAAGTCCAATGTAGAAGACAGTATTGTACGGAAGGTAAGTGCTGGGTTTCATTGTAGCCTTGTTTCATGGTAAGTAGTAGAATGAAATGCTGTATCTCTAGTCAGTAGGTCTTTTGGCGAATCAATGAGATAGGAATAAAGAACATGCCGGGTTTGATTTATCCACAATTCTTCATGCAGATTTTTTTAAAAAGTAAAAGTAAATGGTAGCAGATGGGAAAAGTTAAGCCAGATGTAACAACCCTGAGGTTTCTGCTTTTGGCTGACCTAAAGACTGTGACCTATTTTTAGTGCTTTTGAATTTTATCTATGGCAAGGGCAAGTTTCAAACTCACAGCTTTTTTTGTTTTCAGAATTGAGTAATTTCAACTAGAATCTTCACCTCCAGGGTAACTGAATACTAATTGTGCCCTCTGCTTATAAATTCAGACTTAGTTTTGAATTATTGAACCATAGTCCTTATAGTCATGGCATACTTTTTTTAAAAAAAATCATTTTTCTCTTTCCCTTTCCTGTTTTTTTAACATCTCCTGATGAAGACTCATACATAACTTGAACGCACATTGTTTTCTGCCATTCGGATTAATTCCAGTAATATATTTTTATCAGTCACCAACTTGTGTGTATGTATCACATGTATTATTCAGTATAGTGTTTATTTTCTGAAGAGTCAAGATAGCTTTGATTTCTTCTTCTCCCTAATGATACTGCCATCTTTTAAAGTGTGGTCACAGTGATTACCTTTCTACTTTCCTTTCCACTGTCTAACATAGTTATTATTTTAGCATATACTTTAGGTATCATAGAGTATTTATTTTGCATGCTTGTTTGCATGTGCTTAGGAGTGATACATACAAGTTGATGAATGATAAAAATATATTCTGATGAATAATAAAGAATGAGGGGAAAAAAACCTTTGATAGAAAGGTTTTTATGTAGTTTTTGCTGATTTTCTTAAAATGCATTTTTACCACCAGACGAGACTATTTTAATCATGAAGATAAACATTACTGTAATATGCTTATGTCAATACTTGTTACTGGTTGAGAGATAAATAAAATTTATTTTAAATCTGCCAGATTCCTTAAACCTAAAAATAAAATAAAACTTATGTTTTGTGTTTTAGAAATTGGTCCATCATATTTGCTATTTCATTATTATTGTATTTTTAGCTCATGCTAGATACCTGGAATGAGTCCATATTTTCAAACATAAAAACTCGCCTTCAAGACAGTGCAATGAAGTTGGTCCATGCTGAACGTTTAGGAGAAGCATTCGACTCTCAACTTGTCATTGGAGTCAGAGAATCTTATGGTATGTCTTGTTATATAAGATACTATTACATTTTATATGAAAATTATTGCAGCATTCTTCAAGCAGCATCCTTCAACTAGTAAGCTTTAATTTTTTTTGGAAGTGCTAAGGAGTAATACATACGTACAAACGTGTGTGTGTGTGTGTGAGAGAGAGAGAGAGAGAGAGAGAGAGAGAATAATGATTTAAGTTATTGCAATAAAAAGTTCAGTAAATTAGTTTTCTTAATACTGCCATGCCGAGTTAGAACTTTAAGTCTCCATGTGAAGTTTAAATGAGCAAGAAACTGCAGGGTTTTTCACAAGCTTCAACTTCTGCCTTTTCTCATCTGGTAAATAAGGGTTTACATCAAACACCTCATTGGAAAATTTTAAAAAATTATCACATTGCTTTTTTCATAGGAAAAAGCTACAAAACGGAAATAAAAATAAATCAAAACTCGTGGTCTGGGAATATGAATTAATTTTAAGGTGGTGGCTATGAATGCAATGTAGTCAGTCCAAAAACTTTCAGCTTACCTTCTGAGTTTAAAACATCAAGAACAGCCTCTCCAGAATAGATTTTATTATTCCCCAAATTGTTTGAGAGCCATTTTGACAAGTAGTACCTGTAATTTTATATTCAAATTATTGTAGTTTATACAACTCCAGTTGTCATTGTCTTAAAAAGGTTAAGTATATTTCTTACAGTGATAAGAAGCAATTGCTTTAATTTGATATTTCTTGTTACAGTTAATCTGTGTTCCAATCCTGATGATAAACTCCAGATTTATCGGGATAATTTTGAAAAAGCATATCTAGATTCAACAGAGAGATTTTATAGAACTCAAGCCCCTTCGTATTTGCAGCAGAATGGTGTACAGAACTATATGAAATATGTAAGTGAGAAGGTGTTCTTTTGAAGAAGTCTGTTGGTTACATATTAATATTTTAAGTGATGATGTTCTGTTTCTGCACAGGCAGATGCTAAATTAAAGGAAGAAGAAAAAAGAGCACTACGGTATTTAGAAACAAGGCGTGAATGTAACTCTGTAGAAGCAGTAAGTACTCTTTTAAAAATACCAAGAATTAATATGCTAAAAGATTTAGTAAATTAAATCACTACTTATACAAGTCTGAAAATACTCAACCTTGTTTTTTTTAAAAATCTAGTGATGGAATATCTGATTGCATTAACATAGTAACATATATCATGTCCAATTAAAAGCAGAAATTCCATAAGGTCAAAGATAGTTCTCTGTTGCAGAAGTTGAATGCAAAATAATTGCTGCTATTTCCAAGCACATTTTTCTGTTTCTAAAAGTGTAAACATACAGTTGCTGTTTCATAATCATGAGCAAATTTGTGTTTGTGGTTCTTTGTTGAAATTGTTCTTTTAAGAAAACAATGCTATGCATTGATTGATTTGTAAATATGAAAAAGTGTGACCATCATAATAAAGATTAATATAGTACTAGTAAAATAATCAGCTTGCACTGATAATTATTACCTAGTTGGGTAATGAACCATCTGCAAGCATATAACCAAGTTCAGAGAGCACTAAGAATTCTGTGGTATACTAAAGACTTTTATACTTTATAAATGTATAACAGTACATGGTACCCTTTCCCAGCATGCTGCATTCTAGGACATACAAGATATTAAATATATCAGGAAACTACCAATCTTGGAAAATCAAAGTATATTGTTCCACTTGCTTGATCTGCTGACTTAGATACCAGAGTTTTGATGCCAATTGTGTTGTCTTGCCAGTTAAGACTTAAGTATTCTCTTGTGGATCTCGGAAGCTTAAGAATCACTATTTTATTTACCTAAGCAGATATGTTATTAATAGTATTTTAATACTTCTCCATGGTCCTTGCCATTCTCCTCTTTAGATATTGTATACATCTTGGGTGGGAGAGGAGGCTAGACTCATTGTTTTGTAGTATTGCAAAACTTTCCCACTCTGTGCAAATGTATTGAAACAATAGTATTCTGGCTACATTGGACCTTTAACTTTTTTCCCCCCACAGCTTATGGAGTGCTGTGTGAATGCTTTGGTGACCTCCTTTAAAGAGACAATTTTAGCTGAATGCCAAGGCATGATCAAACGCAATGAAACAGAAAGTAAGTGAAGCTGTGGAAAGTAAGAGAAATATGTGTCCTCCCCTGGTCCCTGCAGATAGTTGGGAGTAAAAATGGATTACAATTCTTTTGTTATTAGAGACATAAATAAAATATTACAGTACAGTTAAAAGTTATTCTCTGCCCTACACCATTTTGGTTACATGTGTTAAATTATAATGCAGTGCTGTTTTCATTTTTGTCATTGCTTATAACCAATCCTTTTTCTAAAATGTTACTGTAGAACTGTTGATCTTTAATGTTGGTGGATAAAATAGAAGGGTCTGGTCACTCATTGCTCTTATTAGTGAAAAAAGGATTCAGTTGACTTGTTCCTAGTCCAAATCATCTCTTGTATCACATACATCTGTTTAATACAATTTTTGGTCTAGTCTTGTTCTTGAACATGAGTTACTCTAATAACATATGGGAATACAATTCCCTTCTAAACCTTTTATACTACTCTATTATATATTTTCTCCCTTTATTTAAATATATTGGCTTCGTATCTTGAGCACAAGGGTAGACCTGGTGGCCTAAATGTCCTCTTCCAATTCTAAAATTTTAATCAGCCTTTCAGGATTACAAAGAATTTGCTGTTTAAATATACAAGTATGTCTTTAAGCCCTATAATCCTATTAAGCTATGCATCTTTTTGTCCAGGGCTTGTCTTGAAGCTGTTTCCTCCATATTATTTTCCTTTTTAAAAAACAGAGTGAACCAGCTGTGAAATTTGGGGAAAGTAAATTAGAGAAACCAAATGTTTGTTACAGTACATAAATATACTCTGTGATTACACAGTGTAATAAGAAAATTAAAAGCTGTTCCTTATTTGAAACAGTTGCTATTAGTTCAGAGTGCATTTCTAATTTCCAGAGTGAAAGCTAGGCTTGGCATCTGACCTTAAAAATAAGTCTGCCTCCCTATCTTGACAGCAGTTGTTTGGCATTCATCCAGGGCTGAATATAGTAAGATATTATACCTTACGCAAATATATTGCTTTCGGTTCTCAAGAGGAGTGAAATTTTGAAAAGTGACAACAATAAAGACAGTTTGGTGACCCAAATAGTCTTCCTTGCATAGTAGTCCTATAAAAGGTGATGGGAAGTTGGTGCATAAAGCAGCATTTCCCACATAGTTTGTTCTCTCTCTGAAGCTTGTCTTGAATAGTAAGCCATTAAACATTCCTGTGAAGGTAATTGGATATAATAAACAAGGCTGTGGAAAGCGGTTGCACTAAATGCTTTGCAGAGCAGTCCTTGAAGCATTAAAGCAGCCACATTTTTGGAAGGCTCATGTACCTGCTTTGAAGGCTGTCTGTCTGTCCTGTCTGCATGTGTAGCTCTACCAGCAAAGCATCTATGCATGCACATGAATGCACAGGCTGCCAGGACAGACTTTGAAACAGCTTGGAGAGGGTCTAATCCATTCTTTAAAATTTCACAGTGGTGCAATGGTTAGAATGCAGTAGTGCAGGATACTTCTGCTGACTGCCGGCTGCCTGCAATTTGTCAGTTCAAATCTCACCAGGCTCAAGGTTGACTCGGGCTTCCATCCTTCTGTGGTGGGTAAAATGAGGACCCAAGTTGTTGGGGGCAATATGCTGACTCTGTAAACCGCTTAGAGAGGGCTATAAAGAACTGTGAAGCGATATATGAGTTCTATTGCTATTGCTTTGCATAGCCCCAAATTATGAGCATTGTGCCTGCTTCCTAATTCAAATGATTCAGTCATGATTTGTCTTACATTTACCTAGCATCAATATATAATAACAATCTGCAAGGAATTTGTTGAAAAAGCCAGCTCTTTGATACCTTCCTGTGAAGGGCTTTTTTAAGATGGGCCGGGAACTGTGCTTCTGATTGTTTTTATTGACTCCCATATGAATTATAATGTTAGAATTAAGCTGATTTATCTTTGAGAAACAATGCCGACTCCCAGTTAAAATATTTGAACTAAATCCTGGGTGATTTCAAGGACGTATATAGTTTTCTTCATACAGAAGTAGTGGCACAGTTACTGTGTTCTTCTGGGCTTATTGTCTCCTTTCCCAGATATCAACTAGAATTGATTCTGCTTAACTTTTCAATATAAATCAAGGTAAAATTGATAGTACCAATCAGGGCAATTCTCTGTCAACCAGAAAAAGAACCAGAAGTTAAACCTTTGAATTCAGTTTCTGAATCTGCAAAGTAATTTTCCTTCTTCTCCTTAACCCCTTTGCTCTCTAAATTCTCTTTACAAAAATTAAGTATATTATCTTCAGCAAATAACATATTTCTTTGGGAAATTTCTTAATATGTCTGTGTGTGTGTGTGTATGTCTGTGTCTGTGTGTGTAGCTGGTTTCTCGGGTTTCTTCCTGCGTAGTCATTGGTGTATCCTGGCGACGTTTCGATGAGATTCGCCAGGATACACTAATGATGAGTTTCAATGAGTTTCGCCAACATACACCAACGACTACATGGGAAGAAACCCAAGAAACCAGCTCCATACATACAAACACCCGTGAAAACATATATATATATATACATACATACATACATTGATTAGTTTCTAAGGATTGTGGTTTGTATTGTTTTATATGTATTGCACTGATGAAAGTGTTATGCTGGGGGGGAAAAGAGGAAATTGGATCAAGGACAAGAGCATATTTTCAAACAAAGCTCTAAGTTTGGTAATCAGGAATTGCGGGAATAATTTCAAATCAGACTTCCTAGAAATTCTTTCAGTAGTTTGTCAAGTTTATTAGAAAGTTAGGACAACATGAAATCAACATTCTTTAAAGAGAAACAGTTCTTTAAGTCAAATTCATTGCTAGGGACTTTCTATATAGTATTTTTGTCAATAGTGAACGCTTTTACAAATCTCCTTGAATGTCTTATGTTTGAAATTAAACAAGAGTAATATATAAAGAAAAGAAAGACGGACAGATGAATTATTACTATGGATTTGACCTGTGACTCTTCAATATGTTTTGTCTTCAGAATTACATTTAATGTTTTCTTTGATGGATAAAGTTCCTAATGGAATAGAGCCTATGTTAAAAGATTTAGAAGAGCATATTGTTAATGCTGGATTAGCAGATATGGTAGCAGCTGCTGAAACTATTACTACTGTAAGTGAGCATTTTCTATTTTTATCCCTTATCTCCTCTTAGAGTGTTGGCTAGAAATACCAAGAATGTTTGGCAAAATAAAATCTTACATTGCTGAAATTAATATGAAAGAATGAATGTTAAAGTCCACTAAATTAAATATAAAAGTACTACATCTTCTTTAAAAATTAGAATGCAAAATCACAAAGGACTTCATCCATGGTTTGGAAGTTAGATTATCTGAACGAGACACTCTAGCTTTCACCTAATATTGGAAAGCAGCCTATTTTATTTCTCTGGCTTGTTCTGAGAGCAAAAAGCAAGAATACTGGCTTTGAAACATTTTGTTCTATTTGTGATTTTTTTTGAAACTATCACTTGAAAGGATCCTTGCTTGCAGGAGTCGCTAAGCTAACAATTTGAACCTAGTCATTGAAGTGAAGATTGGATGTAATGCCTTACAGTGCTCTCAGTTCCTTTACTTAGACGTTCCTACTGTGAAGCCAGCCAGTTGGCAGCTTCATCCAGTGATTCAACCACCGTCAGTGTTGCCATCCATAAAGGAGGAGCAACCTCCTCCATGGGTTTTTTTTTACTGTTTGTTCTTATAAAACAATTATATCTGAATTAGCTGCTTAAATAGAACATCAGATAGCTTAAATAGATAGTTAAAGTAGAATGTAATGAATCAGGATTTTTCTCCAAGAAGCATATTTTTGGGGCAACTTATGATTTTTTTTTTCTATCGATAGAGAGGCAGGTTAAAAAACTGAAGTAATCTAAGACCATTTATTCTATGTCTTGAGACAGCATTTTTATTTTTAACTAGCCGATAATCCAGCTTCGCCCAGGTATTTATCTATAGTCTGGCCTAGTTCTAGATGTAGTAGCTCTATGGGCCTGATGCTGGTCTTTTGCACAGCGTCGCAAGTCAGAGGGAGCCTCTAAATGTAGTAGCTCTATGGGCCTCACGTTGCTCTCTCACATAGCGTCGCAAGTCAGGGAGATGCCTTGTGGAGTACTATGAAGTAGTCACCACTATTTTTAGGGGATACAGACCCCCCGGACAGGTGTTAAGGGTGTCTTACCCCCCACAGTGTTTGTTCCCAGAGGGTAAGTCATCTGTGTACCAAGTTTGGTTGAGCCGTTCCAGAGTTATCCTAGAACACACACACACACACACACACACACACACACACACACACACAATTTTATAGAAAGAGAGAAGAGATTTGCCATCATAGTTGCTTTATTCTGACAGAGCTGTTTAGCCAGACATCTTCACAGCTAGAGCAGCTAATGTAATGAAGTTAAAGTAAAAACCTTTTCCTTACCCCCACAAATTTTGCTTAACATTCAGGCTGTCAAAGAGTCAACAAAAACTCTTAATGCTATTGCAGTATCTTAGAACTTCCTATGACTTTTAGGTATGTTTGGGTGCTCTCTTCTAAATCTGGATGGGTGGCAATTTGAATTGGGTAATCTGGTAGAGTGATCCTGGTTCATGCTGATGGGAGAATATCCCTATTGGGTTGGCAGCTAGTAACTTTTCTGAAGAGTAACTGGCACAAAGTGTGATTTTCTGAGATATAAACTAGACCACAAGAAGAGCATTTGTACCATTGTAATATTCATGGGCTCATGACTGCTGTACCAGAAATGCAGTTGAAAATGGGAGGGCGGGAGATTTAAGTTGATTATGATAGCTTGCTATTTTTTTTCTCACAGGCTTGGTGTTTTATTCTTTGTTTTGCTTTTCAATTTTAGGATTCTGAAAAATATGTAGAACAATTGCTTACACTGTTTAATAGATTTAGCAAATTAGTTAAAGAAGCTTTTCAAGATGACCCAAGATTTCTTACTGCCAGAGATAAAGTAAGTTACCAGCTGGTTCTTGTTTCATTTTTTAATAATATATGTTTGTATGTATTTGGTTTTTTAAAACAGACTGTGACATACAAATATGTTAAATAAGCATTAGTCAAGATGATTATGAAATCTTACCAGTAAATTACCAGAAATTGGGCTTTCTGTAGAGATTTAACTATTGAGATAACTGAAGATTGTACTTATATATTTGCATTGCTGTACTTGTAATCTTGCTTTAATAATAAGATTCATCAGTAAAATCATTATTAATTAGAGAGTTCTCAAATAATCACAGGGTAGGATTGAAAACACTTCAAATTTCCCAAAAAAATGAGCAAAATGCCTCTAGCATGACATAATATCTTACAACCCAGAAATAACATTTTAAAAAATATTGATAGGCTAGAGAAAATGTCTGAAAATAATAATGAAATGCAGTGCCTCCTAATCTGGCAACAGTATTTACAAAAAACATTTTGGAATATCCGTTGATTATAAACTAACTAAATAAAAGTAAAGACATGGCAAACCTTCCCTCAGCTAGGAGGTTAACTAGAAACTGTTGTTAGTACATGGATAAGACACTGTCAGGGAGTCCCACTGAGACATTTTGTCAAGGATCACAGAAATAATAGTATCATTGTATACTTTATTTCACCATGAAGATCTAGAAATGTAAACAGATTTCAGCAGGGTAACAAGATACAGAAAAACATCTGAACCTTTGGACTAATTTGGTGTAGTAACATCCTGCAAACTTATATCTATGTCCCCTTCCTTTCTTCTGTATCCTTTCCCCCTTTCTCATGAGCAGAAGTTTGAAGCAACAGTAACCTTCAAACTTCCCCTGAAAGTAGTGAATGTTAAGGACATTTTCTGTGCTTTGGCTATTTTCCCAATGTGATATAAGAATTTTGCTCTTAAGAAGAGTGACTGTTTTAAAATTAACATAGTTTTGTTTTTAAGAACATATTTTGATATGAAAAAAGTAGATTGAGTGCCTATATTGAATGCCTTGTTTTTATTTTAGGCATATAAAGCAGTTGTTAATGATGCTACAATATTTAAACTTGAATTACCATTGAAACAGAAAGGGTAAGTAATCTGAATGTATACTTGACAATGACAATTTAATTTTTGTTTATATTTTGAATGGATATTTAGTATTTTCCTTGTTTTTTGTAACGCTTAAATATATCTATTTTTAACCTGGGTAATCTCAAAACTTTGAAAAAAAGCGCACAGAAGCATGCATATAGTACTAAGTCTCAGATATCCAGATATATATATATCTACATATCTACTCCTAAAACAGCCAAAATCCATTATTGTTCTGGTTTAATGCATTTCCAATTCCCATTACTAATAATGATGATGATAACCATAAGATTATATTAAAAAAGAAATTATTCTAGACATTTTTGCTTATTTACTTAGAACTATGGATGTGATTTTGAAGCACATTAAATCGGCAATAGTATAGAAAATGTCTTGACAATTTCTTCAGGATCTTACAATATTTAAGTTTTCATTTCTCATGCATATTGAACTGCTTTTCTGTAGCTTCCCATATATATTTTATTTTATATTTTAAAATTGAAATAAAAGAAATAAATTTACACAATGCAAATATGTAAAAATATTGATTATTTTTACATAAGGCTTTTCCCTTTTTTTGTTCATAAATGAACAAGTTTGTATAATGGCAAGAAACCAATATTAGTGATTCTGTACAACTTTTGGCTACTATTTTTCCTGTTTTCCTTAGTGTTGGATTGAAGACACAACCAGAGTCTAAATGCCCAGAATTACTTGCAAATTATTGTGATATGTTATTAAGAAAAACACCACTAAGCAAAAAATTAACCTCTGAAGAAATTGAAGCAAAACTTAAAGAAGTGGTATGTTCTCTTTTTTTTGTTTCTAGTTTTTCATTTGAGAGAAATTAATGTGAGGATTGGGTAATTTCTCCTCAATGTCCTTCTGCCTTTCTGCTCTCAAAACTATTAGAACATTACTCTGTTTCTCTAAATCCGAATTAATAGCAGTGAGAAGTCAATTATGATTAGAATGCAGTGATATGTTGATTTAGTCCCTAGAATAATAGCTGATGAGGGCAAGGTGTCATCCATAATACAGCTAATGGTTATACATCAGTAATAATGCAGTCCTGTACTTGAGCACTCACAGATTCTATTGAGCGTGTGATATTTCTGTAGGAAGTAAGTTTAAGATTGTGTTTTTATTTTTGTAATCTTCACTGGATTTAAATGAAACTTTCGATCCATTAGTTGTTGCAAAAGTTTATTTCTAAAGTAAATTTCTAAAGAAGTACAGTAATATTTCCTTGTTTTTGATATTGTTGACATTCTTCGCCTCCCTGGAGAGAGAAGAAAAGGGAGAGAGAAAGTCTGCTATATCTAAAATTAAATTTCATCTTAAGATTCCAACGCTGTAGGTTGGAAAGTTGCTTTAGCGAATGGCCATCTTTCAAAATGTTTTTTTAGATAAAGTATCTTAACGTATTTTATTTAAAGCTATGCTCTTTGAAAATGTGATACAATAAAGTCTGTTATATTTAAATATTTTTGAAATCAGATCATTTATAGATTTTTAATTAAAGGTGACTGTCTGATGATAGTAGGAGTTTGACACTATCAAACTAGTGGGGATTCAGTATATTAACATAAAGTAATTTGCACCTCAGAACATTTCCTAGTGATTACAATCAGTGGGCTTCAAAAAATTTAGCAACAGGTTGTCTGCCCAGTTGCTGGGTGGGCATGGCCATGGTGGGCATGACCTAGTCGGCCTCCTACACCATGGAGTGGGGGCGTTTTTGCCCTCCCCCTGGCTCCAGAGGCTTTCCTTGAGCCTCCAGGAGGGTGAAAACAGCCTCCCCCAGCTCTGGAGGCACTCAGGAGCCTGGAAATGGGCTCATTTCCAGCCTTCCGGAAGTTCCACGAGGCCCATTTTTTACCCTCCCTGAACCTCCATGTGGGCCCTTACCTGGGATCCAAAATGGGCTGCATGGAGACTCTTGGGAGGGGAAAGGTAGGCGGGATGGAACCAGCCAGTCATTGCAACTACCGGTTCGGTGAACCAGATGTAAAATTAGCATCCGGTTTGCCCGAATTGAGGCGAACCGGTAGCAGCTCACCCATCATTCCAATCCTTTTTGGCAACTAGCAATCGTGTTTCATTTTGGGACTGTTCATATTCAAACATTTTAAGCAGTGGATATTTTATACTGCCTTTTGATTACAAACGTATTTTTGCTATTTGAAATATGATCAAAAGGCAGTAATATGGATGTATCAGTATAAATGAAGTGATGATATATATTTTGTTCCATGGTGATTGAATATGTTGCTACATGTAGGGATTTTTGAAAGGTGGGGTTAATACAGGGATACATTATTCCTAATAAAATATATTCTGGAAATGATGTTCTGCAATAGGAGTAAATACTAATAGCAATCATAAAAATATGTATAATGCTTTTTAAAAACAGCTATTGGTACTCAAGTATGTACAGAACAAAGAT
This sequence comes from Aparallactus werneri, assembly GCA_032468035.1. NCBI lineage: Eukaryota > Metazoa > Chordata > Lepidosauria > Squamata > Lamprophiidae > Aparallactus > Aparallactus werneri. The sequence continues at coordinate 23,707 of JANHFQ010004884.1, forward strand.
GTTTTTATGAGATACCACAAAGCTCATTTAACAAGGCGTCTTATATTGGATATATCAGCAGACAGTGAAATAGAAGAGAACATGGTTGAATGGCTGCGAGTAAGTTTATCAATTCTGTTGTCTACTCTTTTCTTTAGAAAGCATAGCTTTTAATTTAAAATCACACATACTGTGAATTATTGAATCTTAAATTATCTGTGGCTTGATCTTTAGGTTAATGTTAGCAAGTGGTTTATACATTTTTTTAAAAAAATAAAAATTGAACTTTGTACATTAAAATCCTAACAATGATTTAATAAAGATTTATATAGACAAAATAGCTAGTTGGTCTGTGGTTTGAATCCAGCTTCTTGCTTTCCCCCTCATGCATTAATGTAGTGAACTGAAGAAGAACTGAATAATTTCTTTTCCAGTTTGGTACATTTTATGTGGGAAATAAATTGTTCTTATGTTACATTAGTAAGTAGATATTGCTAGTTGTAATACCTACTCAGAGCTGTACAAAACCACTCAGGCTTCATTATGGTTCAAGAGGCGGGTTTGAAGGGGCACTTCACTTGCTTTGCAAAGAGTCTTTGAAATGATTTTGCATGGCCCTAAGAGTTAACTAAAAAGATCAATAGTAAGCATTTACTATATTTAAATCATATAGTTATTGCTTCAATCGTCTCTCTCTGCAGGAAGTAGGTATGCCAGCAGATTATGTAAATAAATTGGCAAGGATGTTTCAAGATATTAAGGTATCTGAAGATCTTAACCAGGCCTTCAAGGAAATGCACAAAAATAATAAACTGGCCCTCCCAGGTACTTTTTATACTTGTTACTTTTTAAAATCCTCAGTGTTATAGAAAGTCAAGATTATTTATATTTATTTATCCTGCTTTTTATCATCAACAAATCCATATTCGATAACTATAATAGAAAATTATGCATTCAGTTTCTTTGATTGTTCATATATTGGTTGACTGTTTTAGTGTTACTTGGCTGAGCTTTCTGTTTGTTTTGTGTACAGCTGATTCTGTGAATATTAAAATTTTAAATGCTGGAGCTTGGTCCAGAAGTTCTGAAAAAGTTTTTGTATCACTGCCAACGGAATTAGAAGACCTTATCCCTGAGGTTGAAGAGTTCTACAAAAAGAACCACAGTGGCAGGAAGCTTCACTGGCATCATTTAATGTCCAATGGAATTGTAAGCGTGCCTATGTCACTTGTTTGCAATCTGTTTGGTTTTTGGCACCCTGAAATTACAAGTGCATTTAAGCTCACTTGCTAATTTTTGGTCATTAACAGATAACTTTCAAGAATGAAGTCGGCCAGTATGACTTGGAGGTTACTACGTTTCAGTTGGCTGTGCTTTTTGCATGGAATCAAAGACCTAGAGAAAAAATTAGCTTTGAAAACCTTAAATTAGCGACAGAACTTCCAGATGCTGAGCTTAGGAGAACTTTATGGGTAAGTCTTCATCTCTTTGATCATATTATAATAGCATTATGGGAATATGCACATTAATGTCGGAAACAAAGAACATTTAAATCTTTTCTACTTTTAAAATAAAATCTATCTTTGAAATGTGACTCCTAGGAAGGAAAGATGGAAAGCTCGTTATCCATTATGTAAATTATTGCATTCGTAAGTCAATTTAAACAGCGCTCTGTTTAGTCATGCAGCCACATGACCACAGAGATGTCTTCGGACAACGCTGGCTCTTTGGCTTTGTAA
>JANHFQ010004884.1:30564-44411 GCA_032468035.1 Aparallactus werneri
GGAGTTGAAGTCCAGATATCTTAAATTTGCTAAGGTTGAGAAACACTGTACTAAAGGAAACTTTAGTACAAGTTTATTTTAAAAACTGCTAAGTAGAAAGGCTGAGGGGTACCTCCTGGGCTACCATTCTGTTGGCTAAGAATACTGAAAATAGGAAAGACTGTTTATATCTCATAAATTACCCTGGTATTCTAGCCAGGAAGGAGTGAATTACTAAATTGGCATCTAATTTCTCTCAGAGCTTAACTCTTTGGTGCTTCTTTGTCCATAACTGCGTGGCCGAGCTGTAATCTACTTATCTGTGTCTTTGCTCACCTTGAGTAGTGTCTCCCCTTTGACTCCATTGTTCTATATTATATCTGTTTGGTCCTTTTTTCTACAAGCTGTTTTTACAGCCTTAGCCCATCTGTTTCCACCTGGAGAATGGGTCAATGCAGTTGCCTTGAAGACTGTCTTCTCAATTCCTTAATAGCCTACTGATATTCATGTTATACAAATATTCTTGGACTTTATACAGCCATGAGATGTTGATCCACTATTACAGATGTTGGCATAGGACCTTTATGGTTATATAGCAGACATATTATACTCCGTTTGCAATACGTCTACAAGCTGGAGCAAGTTACTAACCTTTAATGAAAACAGTTTCAAAGATCATTACTTCAACTGTCTCTGTGCTCTAATTGTACACGAGATGAGAAACGTCATCTGTTGATTATTCAGTTGCATGTCTTGGATTTCATTTCCACATTTTTTTGAGGTAGCTTTGGAATTGTTGGTGCTTGAAATAATTAATATAATATTAAATAATTACTTTTATGTAAATGTAACACTGAGTAGAAGTTGGATGAACTGACTCATCTGCCAATATTATGGTTTTCTTGATTTTATTTTTACTAGTCTTGCATTTTGTAATGCACTGCTGAAAAGTATTTTCAGAGCACTGATTATATTTTGACTCTTATTTTTTTCTAAAAAGTAGTAAAACAACACATCCACTTTGTGAGTTATATTCCATTGCTTCCTTACAGTAAGCTTTCTAACTCTCTCCAGGCGCGTTACTCAACCTGTGTAAGTTGTCAAATGGATTTATACTAAGTTTTGGTGACCAAAATAGAATTGAGGAGTTAGAAAGGACCCCAAAGATCATGTAGTAGATCAACTTTCTTCAGTGACCAAAAACACCAATTAAATCATCAGCAAGAGCTTGTTGTCTATCTTCTTAAAAACCTCCAGGACTTTTAGGTCTTGATCAAAGGAGAAGGCGATTTTCACAGAGATGATGTTCAGATTTAAATAGACTTTGAAATTTTTGAATGCATAAAACAGAAATTGGGCTTAAGAGTGGAGTCCCAGTTCTACATAGTCACTGTATTAATCAAGCCAACACAGCAAAGGATATCAGCAAATTCCTTCGCTGTTTTTTTTGGTTTGTATTGTGTTTTTTTGTTCCTGTGTAAACCTGTCTCAATTGCAACAATTTGGGGAACAAAAATATGCTCATAACCATAGTGTACTTTTTAAAAATGCCACTGCCTTTTTAAAAAAAGGATCAACTCTTTAAAAGCTCATGAATAGCTCTACTAACGCTATCTTCTGCCCACCATTATATTAATTTATCCCAAATATACAGGCAATGTTGACTCTTGGGAGGCCAATTCTTGGCAGGTTCCATATTTTGAAAGTAGAGATAGTCCTCGACTTATGACCCACAACTTTTGTTGCTAAACAATGCCCGTCCAATTTTAAGTCATGTCCAATTTATTGTCAAAAGCTGCTTGGCTAGATGGTGAGCATGCGACCCCAGGACACTGCGACCATCACAAATACGTGTTGGTTGCCAAGCACCTTATTGCAATCACGTGACCACAGGAACGCTGCAGTGTCGGAAGTGCCAGGACTGGGAATAAATTCCGTTTTTCAGCCCCACTGTAACGTTGAACATTGATGAGTTAAACAAACAGATGCTGTGGTCAAACATCACTGCACATCACTAGGTCTGAAGAATACACGTGGTCCTCAACTTACGATCACAGCTGGGACCAGAAGTTCAGTTGCTATGAAAGTTCAGTTGTGCCTGATTTTATGATCTTTTTTTGCCATGGTTGTTAAGCAAATCATTGCAGTTAAAGTGAATCACAAGGTTGTTGAATGAATCTAGTTTGCCCTATCGACTTGTCCCAAGTAGAGATCCCATGATCCTGGGATGCTGCAACCATCATAAATAGTCCTCGACTTACAACTGTTCATTTAGTGACCATTCAAAGTTACAATGGCACTGAAAAAAGTGACTTATGACCATTTTTCACACTTATGACCATTGCAGTCACATGATTTACATTTGGATTCCTGACAACTGGTTCATATTTATGATGGTTGCTGTGTCCTGGGGTCATGTGAACCCCTTCTGCCAATCTTCTGACAAGCAGAGACAATGGGGAAGCCAGATTAACCGTGTTAGTAATGTAACAACTGCAGTGATTCACTTAACAAATGTGGCAGGAAAAGTAAAATGGAGCAAAACTCACTTCACAAATTTCTCATTTAACAACATCAATTTATGGCTCAATTGTGGTCGTAAATTGAGGATTACCTGTACATGCTGCTTGTCAAGTGCCCAAATTTTGAACATGAGACCCTGAAGATGTTGCCATGATTGCAAATGTGAATACTTGTTGTAAGTCTATTTTTTCAGTGCCATGAAAAACCTTGAACTAGACAAATGGTTGTAAGTTGAGATCTACCTATAAATACAAACTCCCACCAGTGAGGCATTTAATTCTGCATATGACAATGGCCCTAGTTAACACAATTTTTTAATCTGTCAGTGTAGTAATGGTTAATGTAATTAGTCACCTGTGTTGCCACCTGATGTGAATATTAGATACACATAACCATATCAAGGTAGAAAACAATCAGAAAATGAGGCCAACGACTTTTATTTTGACAAGATATCCTTCTCTGGTTGTTAAAAAGCTCCAACTTCCCACCCTCAAAGTGGCATCCAATCTATTCAACAGTTAACAAATGAGATGTACAAATAAAGTGCTCTTAACAAGGGGAAACATGTAAATGTTTAATTTAAAATAAATAAGATACAGTTGAAACAAAAACATGTTTTCTTTTACTCAAGAGCAAAAGAGGTTTAATAATGATTTGAAGTTAAAGTCAAAGTGAAAAAGGGTCATCATAATTATAAAGAGACCATCTGTATATTGCAAGAACACAGGAGGAATTGAAAGGTTGCCTTCCAGTCCTCTGCTTATTAATGTACTTCCTAGAAACAAGGAAACGTTTTTGAAAAATTGCACATTTTATGCGTGTCCTTCCATAAAAACACTTTGGGGTTTCCAAGTGCAGTGGCAAGAAATGTGAAGAGATTGAATAAAAGCATGGGTTTCACCCCAATAGTTGAAAAAGAAAACAAGGCAATGACATTTACTCCTAAAAAAAAATTGTCCATGTGAAGGAACAAGAGGTGAATGTTCTCCTTGACAAGGCCATGCCTTCAGCGTGAGCAAAGCTATTGCATTGTATTATAATTACCATCCAGCTATCGTTGAGGCTGGCAAGACCGTTCTCAGCAATACAGTGAGCCAGGTTTTGCTTTTGGGTTCTCAGAGAGGTCTTCTGCAGACAAGATTCGTCCCTTGGGGAGAAGGGGGGGTGGACGGGAGACAAACATGGGCTGGGGAGCCAGGATCCGTGCCCTTCTCAAGAAGTGCTTTTTTGGAACTGTTCTCCTGAGGTCTTGTGTCTGTTCACAGGCAGGCACTTCAGGGTGAGAAAGGCGCTGTGGTTTTATTCTGCCAGGTTCCCTTCATACGCTTAAGATCTCAAACTCTTCTTCCATTTCAAACAGTTTATCCGTGGAGTCAATGAGCTCTAAGAAAAATGGAGAAACTGGATTTCTTTGTAAAAATAGGTTCGCTCTTATAAAAACCTCCCCATTCAAGCTTTAGTCAAGCTGGGCCCCCCAGGGCTGGGAATACCAAAAATTGAACTCCTAACTATAGGTAGTCCTCGACTTGCAACCACAATGGAGTCCAAAATTTCTTTGTTCAGTGAATTTCACCCCTTTCTTACCACAGTTGTTAAGGGAATCGCTGCAGTTCTGTTAATTCGCTGTTAAGTTAGTCATAGAGTGGTTAAGTGACTCTCGATTCCCCATTGAGTTCTCTTGTCAGAAGGTCACAAAAGGGGATCCCATGACCCCGGGACATTGCAACCGTCATGAATATGAACCAGTTGCCAAGCATCCAAATTTTGATCATGTGACCATGGGGATGCTGCAACAGTCGTAAGTGTGAAAAATGGTCATAAATCCCCTTTCCCCCCAACCGTTGTAATGTTGATCACTAAATGAACCATTGTAATTCGAGGACTACTTATATGTGGGAAATTGGATGGGGAATGTCTGTTGGAAAGCAAATGAGTGAGGAGCCAACCAACCCATCAGAGACTCCAGAGACGTCTCCCAGTATAACTTAGCTGTCCACAACAACACACCCTTATGGTCCTTTCCCTTACGGCAGAAATATGCTTACAAGGTGTCAGCAGATGCTTAAGGTTGACTTCACCTCAATTGATCAATTCTTTTGATCCAGAAGAAATGGACAAGAAGTTTGCTCGTGCAATTGAGCAAACTATGGCCTTGGTTCCAAAAGCATGAGAGTGGCACCCACCCACAATGGCTGTACCTCTCCCAAGGAGTATGCCACTGCTTTAAAGAGCTGCTGTTCAGAAATTTACTCCTCGGGGCCAAGTGTCCAAATAGGCTTAGGTCAGTTATAATCCTTGGGGCTTCATTCACACAATGTGCTAAACCGAGGTTCTTTTGCAGTGGGGCCCTTTGTGTAAATGACGAAAATGAATCAATTCTGATTTAAGGCTATGAGCACATGATGTGGACAAATTAAGACAGATCATAGCCAGATAGCACAATGGAGGAAGTGAAGGAGATCCCTATGAAGCACTTCTACCTGCTCCGGTGGTGGTGACTTCTGGTTTTGTAGGAGGTATGAAAGGGGGCCAGTGTGGTGGGTGCTTCTGAACCAGCTCAAACATCCGTAGACTCTGCTTCTTGTGTATCTCCTGGGAAGGAGGAAACGCCATTTGTAAATTGCAGTAAACTGAGCTGTTTTTTGCATCAAAAGTTCAAATTTACTATGCCATTTAATTCTCGTTCTTAAATACCAAATAAAGGGCATTAAAAGGCAAGGAACGAATGAATTCCAGGACAATGAAAACCTGTTTTTAGAAAGTAATAGCTGTATTTTTCTATTTGTGACTTTCTTTTGGGATTGCTCATGCAAGATCACAGTTCCATTTAAAACACCATATATATTAAGTGCAAAAAAGTCCAGAAGGCTTGCAAAGTCCTCTTCAGGAAGACAAGTTTAAAAAAATATCAGCACAGCAAAGAAACAACAACAAAATAATTATAATATTCAGTACAACAGAATAAACAAACAAATATGTATCTCTCTGTTACAATCTTTCTGGTTATTATCAATCCTTCCAATAGTAAATCTGTTAAATATAAAACAAGAAATGATAATAATTTTCAAGTTTTGTGCTTTTCCTAATACTTGCCTTTTGCACAAAGCTACACCAGTTATCAAAGTCCTTTTCTTCTTTACAAAAGAATCCCTGTAACAGTTGAAGAATATTAGAAAGGAAAAACAAGGAATAATCCAATGATAGAAACATTTAGTCATTATACGTTCTTTTCAATTCTCTCAGAAGGGTATTAGTCATTATTATTAGGCATCCTTGAAACAGTAAATTTAGGTGCTAATGCAAAACACTCACAATAATCAAAACAGATTCAAAGTGGCTTTTTCATCTCAGTAAGAATTAAGCCAAAATGCACACATAAATTGTGTTCACAAGGCATACTAAGCTATTGCTTGGTCTATTCAAAACCCCCTTTTTTTTTTACAAATCACAGCAGCTTAATGTATATAATACATTGTCAAAACAAGCAGGCTACGTTATAGGTTACTCTGTTGTATAAATGTCTAAAACAGACACTCCAAACTTGGCAACTTTAAAGACTTGTGGACTAGCTGGGGAATTCTGGGAGTTGAAGTCTACATGTTTTAAAGTTGCTAAGTTTGGAGATCCCTGGTTTAACGCCTATGTTTATCACCATTTATCACATTTATCATTTATCACAATTCCCACAAGAAACTTCTTTGAAAATGTAATCAGCAGCCTGTTGCCTCTGTTGGATTCCCTGAAGGCATTCTTCTGGGGGGGGGGGTGTCCCCCTCCTCACTACACCCCTCACAGTACTTACTAATGCTACAGAGGGATCGAGGTTCATTATCTTCATCCGGTGGGGGGCTTGCTGGCAGTGAAAGCTATGGTCATCAACTGCACCACTCTCATCCGAATCTACAAAGACCTGGGTGGTGTGAGGGTCCAGGTAGATCAATTCATTTCCTGCAAGGAAGAAGCCAGAAAAGGGTTGGATAGCCATGAGTGGAATGGAAAACCAGGCAGCTTTGCACTGCAGGTAGACAATGATTTCGTCCACCTAAAATGCAGGATCTGCTAAGGCCCCAAATCTGGATTTCCATACAAAGGGGGGGAGGGAGAATTCATTCTTCAAATCAAGTCCTAAAGTACTCCTCTTTTCAGCTAAGAAACAAACTGAGATGAATATGGCTTGTGTGAATCTTCCTTATGAGGCTATAGAGCAGTGGTTCTCAACCTTTCTAATGCCGGGACCCCTTAATACAATTCCTCATGTTGTGGTGACCCCCAACTAGGGGCGGGTTTCAACCAGGCTGCCACCTAGTTCGCTGAACACGCGCTTAGCGTGTGCGTGCATGCCAGATGCGCGTCACGCATCAAACGCATTTGTCATGCACGCGCACACAACACTCATTTCTCTCTCTCCTCTCTCTCACTTCTTTCTCTCCTCTCACTTCTCTCTCCTCTCATTTCTCTCTCCTCTCACTTCTCTCACCTCTCTCGTCTCCCACTTCTCTCTCTCTCCTCTCTTACTTCTCTCTCCTCTCTCCTCACTTCTCTCTCCTCTCTCTCACTTCTCTTTCTCACTTCTCTCTCTCCTCTCATTTCTCTCTCACTTCTCTCTCCTCTCTCTTTCACTTCTCTCTCTTCTCTCACTTCTCTCTCTCACTTCTCTCTCTCTCACACTTCTCTCCTCTCTCTCACTTCTCTCTCTTCTGTCACTTCTCTCTCTCTCTCTCTTCTCTCTCTTCTCTTTGGCAACCCCTGTAAAAGGGTCGTTCGACCCCCAGGTTGTGAACCACTGTTCTAGATCATTTTGCATGTTAGGAACGTGCAATCCTATAACTTAGGAAATGTTTGCCTTCAGCTGTCCAAATGACAACTCTTGAGTGCTCCGCTTCTTTCTGTGATCCTTCTATCCCATTTTGCCCATATATGTTGGATCATAAATAATGTTGTCCCATACTTACAGAGATTAATTAAACCTTCCCTCAAGTTGGTACCTTCTAGGTGTGTTGAGATTGCAGCTGCCAGAATTCCCAGCGTGGCTTAGTGAGTGACAGATAGGAGAAGGAGGTAAATGTAGAGGACAAGGAAAATGACCTTAACGGAAATACGCAGGCTGTGTTGCCTAGTCCAAAGAGTCTACATGTATCTTTAACAAGGTGAATTCCTTACTTTCTGCATTGGAATAGCTAGTAAGACCAAACAAAGATTGTCTTTTACATTCGCTCACAAAAATCCAGTGTTATAAGAGCAATTGTCTTGTATGACATAAGGTTGCATTTTCACATTATGCCATATGCATTTATCTTTTTACTGCATGACTGATAACCATATTGCTAAAAGAAACCATATGCAACCAGGCTGGTGAGTATGTATATAAAGGGTGTTTCTTCATCCAAGCTGATCTGACCTTCCCAGTTACTAAAACAAACTCTTCTGGTTTACAGAAGACTAACACAGTGACCTGAACAGATGCTTGTGCAATTGTGTATATGGTATCTCTTTTAACATGTTCGCTAGATCCACTTTGCTTATCTTGGATAAATATATCCAATGTGTAATTTTCCCTTTTTCTCTCCCCCCCTCCCCCGCTTTTTTTTTAGGAGGCTATCATCCAAATAATGAAAATGCGGAAGAAAATTACTAATGCTCAACTTCAGACTGAATTAGTAGAGATATTAAAAAATATGTTCTTGCCGCAGAAGAAAATGATAAAAGAGCAAATTGAATGGCTTATAGAACACAAATATATCCGAAGAGATGAATCTGATATCAATACGTTTATATACATGGCATAGCCTAAGGATTTACTGGAAAATGCCAAGAAATGTGCAGTGGGAGTGGTTTGGGCAGAAAAAAAAATACAAGACGACTGTGCTGTAAAAGGACTTGACCTGCATTACTTACTCAAATTCCTGCCTTACCTTACCAGAGGACTTTGTTTTGTCAATTTATCTCTCTTTTTTTCCCCCCCAGTTAGCATGATGGTGTTCCCCTCATCTTGTGCACATTTTTAACAGCATGCTGGTTTTGTGGGGAAGCAACATTCACAGAGAGCCCATTGTGAGAATGTTAGGATTTGATTTGTACCTGGAAGAGAACAGATCTGGGATTTTTATATTACAGAACTTGCACAAAGAAAAAATTTTCAGATATTCATGCACTGAAAAACTTGCTAGTTTTCATTTTCACATAAAAAAGAAAGCAGCGAATAGATTAGATGTACCACTTCATACTTTGTGTTTTGGAACAACTGCCTAAATGTATTGTCCTCCTTTTGATCTCTTCCCCATGTATAATATTTGAACAACACACAAATGCATCACATCTATATATACATATTTATCTGTTAGCTTAAACAAGTGTTTCAGTATGAAAATTGGATTGGAATACTGGGATACTAATAATCCTAACAGGATATATTACATATGTCACATAGTTTGCTTCAATCTCCCCCCTCCCTTTTTAAAAAATATTCACTTTATTCATGGAAAGATCTGCTTGTAGTGAAAAAAATATTAAATGTATTTGTTTATACATTTAATACTAGCATTCACTATTTTAGTATGCTTGCACAAAAGTAATGCATTAAACATAACCAATACACAGTTCCCTCAAAATAGTAACATTTTGACAATCCTTATATATACCTTTATTTATTTGAAAATAACTAAACTTATGTTTTTACATGTAATTATACTCTGAAAAAAAGAGAAAGCGTGGAAAAGGCATGTTTTTGGTCCAGTTTGATCAGCTAACAGATTGATCAATCGCATAGGCTGTTGACTTACTCTACTAACAACAGTTGTACCATAGCTCCATAAGCTTAGTGGGATGTATCAAACCCACCACTAAGTTGAAGGCCCTTTTTTCTTTTCCTTTAAAAAAATCTGCCTCAGATTTAAGTGAAGATACACACACTAAGGCTGTGAAATAAAGTTTACAGAGGGCAAAAAAAGTACAGAATTTCAGATTAAAATAAATGCCAGTAAAGTACTCCCAAGCTTTTAGCTTATCTAAATGATTTCCTACTGTGCCATATTGCTAGCACCTCTTTGCAAAACTACATTTGAGATTTTAGCAATGCATATGAATTTTCTTATCTTTCAGTTGTTACATTAGACTATGGCTGCTAATTGGTAGAAAAGTAAGATCCAGACAGGCTGTAATTGTGAGCCAAATGGATTTAGCAGGCTGTATTTTACATAACAAGACAGTGCCAGGAGTATAATCCAGTGGAAATGGAAATAGGTTCAAGCTGTAAGGTTTTCTGATTTCTCGTCTGTACTCCCTTGTGTACAATCTTCCTGAGTAAATTCTTAAGAGTGCATGACATGTTCACAGGGGAAGGAAAATTTGTCCCCTCCCCCAAATGGGAAACTGATCGTTGAATTCTGCCTCAAAACCTTGCACTGAAGCACACATGCAGATTATAGCTACCAACTGTAGTGAATGTCCCAGGGCTAGGTTGAGAGAACCCTACCATGATGCAGTGGAGAATTGCAAACATTCATGGTTATGAAAAAACCAAGTAAATGAAGACAGGGTGCTGACCTGAAGTTTCATCTTCTGTATTTATGTGCATTTTTTTATTACTTGTAGAACAGAGATTAATATTTTTTGAAGTGTTCACTGCAAACTTAACATAGGATTGTTAAAATTTCAATTTCAAAATGTTGTGAATAAAAGTCAGAAAAAAAGTTGTATATATTATCCAACACCCAATATATGTTAAACTAAAATTGATTTACCATAAGTCTTTTGTACATGCTACAAGATTTCTAAAATTCCGCATTTGATTTGGAAATAAAGTTAGAAATGGGTAGAAAAAGACAAAACCTTTTTTTTAGAAAGTATGTACATATTTCGAAAATTCTTTGGTAGAGTCCTTTTGACTTTGCTTCCTGTTACTTCGGATGTGAAAGGAGCAGGCATGTGGCACTGAATATCCAACTAGCCCTAAACCTTATATTTAATGATGTCAAAATGCTAGCAATTTGACTTTCAGAACGATTTCATTTCTTAGCAGGGCAAGTCTTTTAAAAAATAATTTTTTTGTCTGACTTTTAACTTCCTTTAGGCTTAGCTCTTCAGAATTACCTCTCCCTGCACTTCCTTTTGCCTCTCAGAAACAGATAACTGATGCAGTGTAAGAGATTATTTTTTGAAGGGACACCCCAGGTATACATGGAATCATTTTAGGAGCGCTTGTGTGCCTGGGTGCTAATGGAAAACTCTCCTTATTTACATTAAAAATATTGAGTACTCATGTCTTACCTTTTATACCCATTTCACTCAGATTTTAAGTGGGTTTAAAGCCAGAAAATAGAATGAACAATACGCTATAAACATAGTTCAGTACTTATGCACATTGGAAAACATGCCATGTGAAACATGATTCAAACCTCACACCAGCAATTTTCTTACAGCTGCAGCATCACATTTAGCATTTCTGCTCAGACATGTTCAACAAGATGCCCTGAAGGCTAACTTTGTTGTGAAGGTAGCTATATATATGGCTTTAAAATACATGCAGAAGTATGGATACTTTCACATCTAAAAGTAAATGAAAGTCATTGCAATATGGCACTTTTCAAGCTGATTTTTTTAGCTTTGGATTTTTATTTTTATTTTTTTGTTCCTAGAAAAGACCTAGAATAAAGAGGTGCTTCTAGGAAAAAAAATGTTGCCACAAGCATTGCCACTATGGTTTGTATTAGGTTATATTCTAAATGTGAAAAATATTCTATGAAAAATAATGTGAGTTGCATTGATTTTAGCTATACTTACAAAATGTTTTGTCACAACTAATGAGGTTCATACTCTACTTTGAAGTCTTCCATTTTTCTCTTAATCCCATTGATGTCTTCGTGTACTATCTATTCATTTATTGTTTTTCTTAGAGGATAGTGTAGTTGAATTTAAGTTTTAGTGGTGTTTCTTTCCCTTTCCCCATTTTTTAAAGGTAACATGACCTGAGTAATCATAAACTTTGGATTTTATTTGCATTCTGGTATCAGTTGTGAAAGGTACACATATAAAAATACAGAGGGGAGAATTTTGATAGGTTCATGGACAAATTTTGGTATCTTGAGTGCAAAATTATTTTCATGGAACTAGTTGGAATGCTGTGTTTGTAAATTCAAGGTTCTATGTGTGAAATAAAACAGTACTCAAGAGCAATTTTGTGAATAGACTATATGTAGCCTGGAGTACAGCGCAAACTTGAGTTTCCAAGGTTGTAATATCTATCTACATATGGTAATTTACAGTTTGAATGTATGCCACTACATATGAGATAATGCTGTACAATTTTGACTGGTATCAGTTTCTTCTTGTATGGCAGTCTGGCTGAACTATTTTGATGTACTGCTTAATTTTTGGATTTTATTTTTTAAGTTGTATAATTTATTTTCATGCAAATAAAATGTAATATAAAATATTCTAAAAACAATATCATGACTTTTTTGTTCTAAGAACTTCTTTCATTTATAATTCTACCCCACATCAGTAACCATATTAACCAAGATCTGAAAATGGCATCCTCAGCTCTCCATGTTTTGTAGGATTTGGACCTACTTGATTAATGCTTTAGTAACAATTTTGTTCACATGATAAGCTAAACCATGGTTAAGTAAGCAACCTAACTTTCTAGGTTCACCGTGAACCATAATTTAAACACCTGTAATGGATTTGTAAAGCACTTTAAATTACAGTATTGTTACCTATTTTTTCTTTTTATAGTTCTTGAAAACAACTAACATATAGAATAACTGAGTTTATACTAGAAATAAGTGGAATATAAAATGTAGATTTTGAATCTCAGAAAGGGGTCTAGACCCTTTCTTAAAATGTGCCTTTTCAGATGTGATACAACAGCTCTTTGGGACAATTCAAGCATCAGCTTCTTCCCAAACTAATAGTAAGCTTATAAAATTGAAGATAATTTTCAGGGAATTTTGTAATATGGTGCCCATATTTTGTAATATGGTCCCCCTTGCGTGGGACCCCATCTGGGAAATTAATATATTGAAAGAAAGTAGTTGCAAATAATTTTTACATTATAGCCAACAACAACAATAAAAAGAACATGGGTGGATGGTCAGCAAAATTCCATTAAGGGTTACCAGAGATAGCAACATATCTATTTGAATCTAGATTGAATAAACCAACTGTATAATCCTTCCCTTTCAACAATCTTGGTCTTTAATCCCTTAAAATAATGTCCTAGAAGTTGATTTCATTTTTTTCTTTGTTTCTTCTCACAAAATCCTTCATAACTTTAACAGCTCTCTTGTAAATCCAACATGTCACTCTTCTGGTTTATTTGTAACAACTTTTAATTATTAAGACTTATGGTAACTGGTTTCATTTGTATATCGAGTATATCATCCTTTTTCTTAGCATTCTTGTAACCTTTCATTTTTAAATTCACTTTCAGATTAGTCTCAGTCTTATTCTTCCATGACACTACAGTGGAACCTCAGTTCATGACCACAATTCGTTCCATAACTTTGGTTGTGAACTGAGTTGGTTATGAACTGAAACAAATTTTCCCATTGGGTAGTATGGAAATACGATCGATCCATTCCAGACCCCTATGAACTCTATTGTTCTTTTAAGATTTTGAAGCACACAAATACAGTAGTTAAATATGCCATAGAACGCACAGTGTAACAGTAAACTCCTTCCCAAGCTAATAGTAAACTTATAAAAACACTGAGAAACCATGAACAACAGAGAAAACTGTTCAGTCAGTTGATTCTGAGAGATGTTGCTGTTTTGCAGGTGAGTCCGCCTCCGCGATAGAAGAATGTTCTCCAGGTGTTTTCTCTTGAGATTTCTTCATCCTCAGGAAGTTTGGTTATGAACTGAGGATTTGTTTGTGAACCAAGTTGAACATTTAGCTGATCTTTTGGTTGTGAACTGAATTGGTTGTGAACAGATGTGTTTGTGAACCGAGGTTCCACTGTATTTGTAACTTCCAAGTCCGTTATTCGCAAATATCCTTCAATACATCCAATGTTAAGACTTTTCTTCCATCCTGTGTTAGCAAGTCAAACTTAAGAGTTCTTCTCTTAATTATAATCTTTAGTTCCTTCTGGTTCCCTCTGGTGTCCAACCTTCAAAAGTGTGTGTGTGTGTGTGTGTGTGTGGTGTAACTAAGGAGAAATTTACTGACAGAACAATTAATCAGTGAAACTAATGCCTTCAGAAGTTGTGCTCCATCACTGGAGATTTTAAAGAGCAGATTGGACAGCCATTTGTTCAGAATGGTACCAGTATCTTTTATATCTATAAAACAGAAGCCCCGAAAAAAGTATGTTTGTATGTCGTTTATACAAATCCACATTTCT
>JANHFQ010004886.1:17719-31438 GCA_032468035.1 Aparallactus werneri
TGAGGGGGTGGGTTTCAAATTTTAATTTATTTTACTTGGGGTTTTAATTTAATCTATCTTTCAATCTTATTTATTATCACTGTTTTTCACATGAGTCACTTGAGAAGGACGGTATATAAATTTGATTAATAAATAAATAATAAATAAATAAATATGAAATATCACAAAGGAATGCATCATTATATATTCTAGTTGACACATTTCAAATGAAATTTTAGACACACATGCCAAGTATAAATTGGTATTTTAATTGATGCCTTAATTATTATAATGGTTTAATTCTTAGGCATTTTATCTATAGCCTACTATTATTATTATAAAATTAACACAGGCTATTAGGGATTCTTGCCAACAGCTTTTCTGTTTAGCACAGTGTCCAGTATGCATACAAGAGAAAAGAATGGCTTGTTAAGAAAGAGGAGTTTAGCCACAAGTAGACTATGAAGTTGATGGACATTGAATTACTTATTTATTGGAACACAGAAAAAGGCAATTTCCAAATTCATTTTTACAGACAGACTGGTTAGAAAACTGTCATGTGTCATTTATGCATTGAATGTTAGGGGACAGAAAACAATTAATGGAATTCATACAAAATTATTTTACTAGTGAAGGGACAACTACACTGCTAGCATCCCTTTCCACTCGCTACGCATAATCCATATTACTATTGCAAGAATTTCTAATCACTTACCCCAATAGCAACCATAATAGGTAGCCTGATGATCAACCAATAATTCATGTTCAGATTCTTGTTCCAACAGCTGGAATAATAAAAAATAGGACAAGGATCAGCACCCAGAGATAATAATCTAATTATCCCACGTTTCTGTTCCATTCATAGAAAAGCATAATAGTTGCTACTTAATGTTGATGCATAGCACATTTGAATCTCAGAAACAGTTTCAGTTAATCTAGACCATCGATGTAAAAATGGATGCTCTCAAACTCTCAAGCTGTTAAATATTAAGAGTAGTTAATAAAAATTATTTCATTAGAAATCAGAAAACAAATTATGAGGCCCAGTATATTTCCATCTTCAAAAGAAAAGGTCACAGACTGATTGCCAACAAGTCCAGATATCAAACTACTATACCAAATCAATCAAGGGTTTTGACTGATAATGAAAAAAATGTGTTTTGGTTTGCAGAAAATTTTGTTCTTGTAGCTGACCAGAAGCCCTGTTCAAACAATTTGAGTATGTGTACACAAACTTCCTGCAAAGCTACAGTATATTTTGAACAGCTCCTTCTTTGGGTATTTTTCCTCCTTCAACAATTCCTTCCAGTCTATCTTATTTATTTATTTATTAATAAAATTTATAGGCCGCCCAACTCCCGTAGGCCTCAGGGTGGCTTACAACAATAAAAACATATATACAATTAAAATGGTAGTTAATAACAATAAAAAACATTAGATACATTACAATACATTAAAACCTCCTCCTCGGATGGAATCATTGGCCCCAAGCCTGCTGGCATAACCATGTTTTGGTGGCCCGACAGAAGGTTAGTAGGTCAGGGATGACCCAGATTCCTGGAGGCAGTTAGTTTCAGAGGGTCAGCGCAGCCACAGAGAAGGCTCTCCCCCGTGGTCCCGCCAGCCAACACTGTTTAGCTGACAGGACCTGTAGGAAGCCAACTCTGTGGGATCTGACAGGATGCTGGGAGGCAAATGGTCACAGGAGAGGGTCCCGAAAATATATTTCAAATAACTCCAAGGCCAACATGCTTTGAGAAAAGTGTTTATAATCAATTGATATTATCATGAAGCGATTGAATATTATTCAAAGCCAAACAATATATCTAATTACAATTTATGGTATAGAGGTATAATGTTTACAATTTTGTGATTGAGGGTTAAATTGCTTCTTATAAAAGTGGGTGACTTTCCCCCTCTTACTTCAATTATCCCCAATTATCTTATCCTTTATAAAAACCCAGCAATTAATAGAAGTATATGGGAATAAAAATAGTCCTAAAGTTTAAATGGAGCTTGCATAGCCCCAGCAGTTTCTGATACTCTTAAAGATAAGAGCTGGACAGAAATATATTGCTGGAAAAAAGACCAAGTCAGTCTTGAGATTCTCAATATATGTGGCAAAGGCTTGTCTATAAAACATTTTGCTCATGTATCATTTATATACCATTGAAGACGGTAGGTATAAAAGAGGTAGGAATGGATGCTGCTGTCTCATTGTGCATTTATACATTGTTCACAAGGAACTACTTGTTTAATTCTACAGACATTCATCTGAAGTTAAAAAAAATACTCCGAAAGCAAAATGGAGAAAAATGGGGGCATACTTTTATTTTTAGAAATAACACTCTCACCCTCAAAACACACACACACACAATAGCAAACCACTATTGTAACTGGATCTGAGGTGATATTTGGCACTGTGAAGACAATTTTTTTCACTAAGACAAACCAAACAAAAAAGTCCATTAATGAGTGACAAGTGATTGCCTACCAATTTACTGAAACTGTCACTCACCAGAACAGCAAATTATGCTTCAATACAAAGCTGTACTTCTGCATTCAGTACTTGGTCTATCACTGTGTTGTTGACTGAAAGCTTATTAGCGCTCAGGATGATTTAAAATCTCAAACTAGTGTTTGTTTCATGCTTGATATACCTTTTTCCCTCACCAATCTCACTAAGAGATATTGAGAAGTTGCAGGTGCATTTCACATGTATTTCCCCCACTTTTTTGGATAATCTGATGTTTTCTAATTTTTGTGCATTATTACTTCCTGTGGCTTCTATGTCACGTGCAAGCCTCTCTCTCTGCCGCCTCTCCCCGTGGCAAGGGGAGACTTCCTGCGGCTTCCATGCCGCATGCACGCCTCTCTCAGCCACCTGTCCCCGCAGCAAAGGGACACTTCCTGCGGCTTCCATTCTGCACAGCCACCTCTTTCACATGGCCACTGCAGCCACTTCTCCCCCTGGCAATGGGAGACTTCCTGTGGCATCCATCCCCTGCCCTCCCATCTCTCCCAGTCGCCTCTACACGCGACAAGGAGAATACTCCCATGATGTTCATGCCATCACCACACAACTCAACCCACAGCCACAACATTCTTCCCTGCAACACCACTTCTCATCAAGGAGGGCCCCCCCAAGCCTCTTCCCACTGCCTCCAAACCACCAACCCCTCCACCATACCACCCATAGCCACATCACAACCAACATCACCTCTAACCACAGCAAAAATGTACTTTACAAACAAATTTTGCAATAAAACCACTAATAACTCTACAACATTTCACTGCCTCCTCTTTCATTTCTAACTTTAATTTCCCCCTTACAATAAGGCATTCACACACAAAAAAATACCACAGGCAACGCCAGGTAATCAGCTAGTAGTAAAGTATAAAAATAAGTGAAACTTTTGTATGGGTGATGACTTGTCCCCTAGTGTCCAGAATATGTAGTTGTGCTAGTGCATAAACAAAAGAGTGTTTGGATTATACATTATGCGGTTTCTGTATTGCTCCCTGTGTCCCAAAATGTTTCAGTTCTTGCAGACTTGGCACTCTACATATTGCTTTTATAAACATTCCTGCAAACCGATCAGGCATCAGATGAGAACATGCATATTATGGTAACAAATCACAACAATAATGCTAAAATCATTGCATTACTTTTCTGCTACATAAAAGCTAAAGCTACATTACTTAGAAATGTTGGCCCAAGAAGCGAAACTTTTGATTAGAGAGAACAATTAAAGCATCAAGCACAAAAGGGAAATAAACAATACATATCAATTAGCCAGTGTTATAACACAATAGTAGGAATTTGTCCAACATACAGATTTATAAAATGTATGAATACACTGTGGTGAAAGGTGACCAGAATAACAGTAGAGATTTCACTTCACCATAATCACTTCCAGTGGGCTCCAACTAAGTGAATAATAAGGTAAAGAGTCTGTTGCACTCTAGATTCATTAAATGTTCTCATCATGTGTGAAATAAGTTTGCAGGAACAATGATTTCTATTGTATCTAGTTTCAGTATATCAAGTTGATATTGCTGAATAAAAACAGGAATGTGATCCTGTCTTTTTGGTGCAAGCAGTGGGTGTCCATCAAAGCAGGACAATAAAGATGTAGTGGAATTGCAAAAGAAAGCTGAAGACACTATGTGCATTTTTTCTTCACTTAATGAGTGTACATAGTTTTTAACCAATAATTTATGGGTTAGTATCTTAATCTCTCAATCAAAAGCAAAACCATTTGGTATAGAAAATTTACATTGGCATGGTCAGGTGCATTTCCTTTATCTCTTAAAATATATTCTTTATCAACAGGTGTTTTCTTGGCATGTATGCCAGTGTCAGGAGATATACCTTTATATTTTCTCAAAAGTGATTCAGTAAGGGGAAAATGTATATATTTTCTAAATCAATGCTAAGGATGAACCTCTATGTAGAACATGTTTCTAGAACTGGACTATGCCAAAACTGACTTTGGGATACATCTGTTATCTCTAGCGTTCAAATTAATTGACGATATACAAGTAGTTTGTTTTATCATTTTGTCTTTAATATTACATTTACTATTATTCTTGTATTTGCAATAAAAGCATTAAGTAACCTAACTAATTGGACATTCATTGATGCTGATCTGTTTATTTGCTGCCATGGGACAATGCATAAGTTCAAGTTGTGCCTTCTTGTGAATTTTATGTCCAATCAAATTTGTCACTGAACAGATGTATTACATCATTTATAACTGTGAGTAAATGACAGCTAAATGTGAAAAATATTCAAACATACTCATTTTGAATTTCCCCCCAAATTCATTCTAGTTGTAAATGATAAAGCAAGAGCACAAAAATATATTCATTATGTGTGCATGTATAGCATAGCTTGCTTCATCAAATGGACACCCACAGCTAAAAAAGCGTTGTATGTTTTTTATAAATAAGTTTTACTAAGTCAAATGAAAGAAAAAAGGAAATCAGTCCCCTGTCGAGACTAGCACTTATTCTGCAGGACAATACTTTATAACAATAACAATCTGTTGTTGAAGCTTTTTGCAATCCACAGGAAGCATGGCTTATTACTAGAGATGTGAGTAAACATGCTTTATCAGACTAAAGATGCTACAGAATCAGATTAAAGGTTTACAAGTTCAGTTTCCACAGTGACAATTCACTAGTATGAGTGCAGGAATAAATTGATCAGAGGCTATGAGAATTGAGATTTAATCTAGACAAGGCAGAAGCAGTGATGGTCAATAAACAAACTGGGGAATAAAAATAACATTGGAACAAAATGCAATAGTGAGAATGCTTTAGTGTCCGCTTTTGGGATCATTATTACTCCACATCTGTTTCATACCCACTGACTTTATATTTATTTTCAAAGCCTGCCATATACTAAATAAATAAATATTTCCAAAATCAATTCAATGTCGAGATTATTACCTATAAAGCCCTGATAAGTTTACAACCAGGTTACTGAAGGATATCCTGCAAAGGGCCTTCCTTTGCATTAGACTTGTTACTGGAGATTTATCATCATGGGAAAAGTAAAGCATTGTAGCCTATACCTGAATGGTTGATGTATGTAAAACATTGTGAGTGAATGTGGGTTTTGCAGCATACAAATCAAAGCAATACATACAAATAAGTATGAGAGAGTGTAAGTACGAAAAGTGACATTCAAAACAATCTATCTGAACCTCTGGAGAGTTTTGGTGGGTGGACAGACAGAAAGTTAATACTATTTTTTTCACCAGTGTTTAATGGCTTTAACCAGGTATTTTAAAAAACCAATTACCAGTAAAGATGCTTTTTAAATGGTGATGTCATTAACTAGATTTGTGTTGTTGTGAACTACAGGTAGTCCTCGACTTATGACAATTTGAACCCAACTTTTCTGTTGCTAAATGACACAGTTGTTAAGTGAGTTTTGTCCCATTTTTTGAACTTGCTTGCCACCGTTATTAAATGAATCACTGCATTTGTTAAGTTAGTAACATGGTTGTTAAGTAAATCTGGCCTCCCCATAGTCTTTGCTTGTCAGAAGGTTGTAAATGATCACATGACCCCAGGACACTGCAACAGTCATAAATATGAACCAGTTGCCAAGCATCCAAATTTTGATCACATGACCATGGACATGCTGAAAAAGTCACTTTTTCAGTGCCGTTGTAACTTTGAATAGTCACTAAACAAATGACTACCTGCATGGAGTTTTTATGAGGGCTGAAAGGTGCTATATAATTGTTTCACCAAAAGCATAAATCCATTGGAAACTCACTAATAAGGCATATATGCAATAGTCTTTTCTTGCAGTTGTCCCATTCAATTAAAATAGTACAGTACTGTGTTCTATCCTGAAACCAGAACCCAATGACCAGAAGTTACAGATAGTCCAATCCTTGTGGATCAGCCTAATTTCCACTTAAATTCAGCTAAATGTTCTATTCTGTGACAAATTTTTATCTCTTTTCTGCTGAAAAAATAATTAGACTATAGACTAGACTAGCCTATCACTAGTGTTTGATCTCTGATTAGTGTAGTTTCAACAAAATCACAACTCTGGATCCTCAAAATGTGCATTTTCCCATCACAGAGATTGATGTCAGCATTGGAAAGTTTTATTAAATAAGCCAGGCATATTGGCTGCCTCTAGAAATACAAGTTTAAAGACAGGCTGTCCAAGTGTGATGATGAGTCACGATGAAGGGCAGGATACATAAAACAGTTTGCTTTCCAGCCGGATGTATTTAGGCATGCAGAAGTTGCTGAACAGCAAAAGCTTGTGCTTATTTGTTTAGATAAAATGTAATGAAAAGCTTTTATACTAATCAAGTGACAAGTGGAGCAAATGCACAATATGTCAATACAATAGCCATTGCCAAAGCAATTATAACCAAGAAAAATGTGCAACTTCACCCCCTCCACAAAACACAACCTTCACATGAATTAGTTAAGAATCAGAACTGAACCAACCCCTCATCTTCATAAAGGTACTTGACAATTCCCCAGAGGATTACAAACAGCATTGGCACACCTGGGGGAAAAGAGGAAAGAAGAAATGCAGAGAGAATGAGTCAATAGAAAAACAATCAGGAAGGCTTGCAATGTTGTGAAGTTTTATTCAATGCAAAACTTCCTTAGGCAAATGAGATTATAAGCCACATTTATGCATTTACAGAGTCCCTTATCTGATGACCTTTAAAATGCTCTCTCCTTAAAAAAGCATTTGGATTGAAAATCATAATGTTGGACGCACTTCAGTAACATCTTCAGTTATAGTATAATAAGATGTCATGTTAGTAGGTAGAATGAAGCCCAGAAGTGCTAGAGAGAAATGCAAATACAGAAAAATCCAAAAAAATGAAGCATCACATTTCTTTAATTTCTTGGACACTTCTTATTGGGGTATCAAGTACCAGAGGATACTCAAAATATGTAATTTGTTCTAGAAAGAAGGCCATGTAGTTTTTGGCTCTTCCTCAAGGAGATGTTGACCCATTAATATCACCTTGTGATATGACACCCTGTGGTGCTATCATGGACATGTGCAACTGAACAGGTTCGAATTTCCTCCTGCTTCACCTTTCTAATCAATCCGTTCCTATAATAAGAAAATATGGCTAATAATATACAAAGAAAATATGCCTTCCTGCCACTGTTACTGGCTATGAACATTGAAATGCTGATATTGCTGATGAAAGAATTGTTTAACAAAATGCAAAAAGTCAGTAAGCAATTACAGTTTGTTTAATGCATACCTGTGTGGCATAGACAAGCATGCATTTTCTTTTTAATCTCTCCTCATTTGCTTTAAGTTAATGCTAAAGTGCTCCCTTGCTGGAAATTTGGTAACTTTTATATAATTCAAATGGATAAACAGTTTAAAATTAAATATAGAATTTAGGTTAGTTTTAAAGCAAATTCACTTTAAGTGTGAATTATATGTAGGTAACGTTACCGCTATATAATATACAGTAAATATCAGTATTCCATTGTTTGTTTTTCCTCTTATACATTGGTTTTATACATTGGTTGACTGTGTGTTTCTGTAATTTTTATTGAATATCCCTTTCAAACTTTTTCTAATTGGAAATTTCTGGTTGCCAGCATTAGTTTACTTTTGCAAGTTTAGTAAAGTCAAAATATAACTTTTTTTAAACTATTGTCCTAGCTACAGTTAAAAAGTGCTTCCTCAATTATTAGATGAAAATTACTAATCAGTAGACTGGATAGTTTAGTACTAGTCTTGCAAATTGAAACCAAGTATAGGAACTATGAGAAATTATCATTTGGTGACTGCAGATGTTAAATCATATATTTAACATTACATTATTCACAATTTATTAGATTGCCCAGCTGATTAATTGGGCCAGCTGATCATATAAGCAATAAACTTGGTCACATGGTGAATCAGTCCTCATGTACATTTGGACTGGATAACATAATGGATAACAATTCTGGTATTATTATCCAGAAATATTTTTTCTTATCTTCTCAATGTTGCCTCCACTATTGGCTTTAGAATGTACTTATTCAATTCTAATAGTATGTGGTTTCTTCAAGCAAGAGAGGAAAAAACCCCTGCTGATACTCCTTTATTTATTAAATTTATTCTGATTTTTATACTGTTAATAGAATAGAGGTGATGTAATAGACAAGTGATGTGACAACAGAAAATCAGTGCAAGCATAAAAATAGATTGTCTCGCTAAATGTGATGTACTCAGTGGTGGAATTCAAATTTTTTCCCTACTGATTCTGTGGGCATGGTTATGTGTTCGGCCAATCAAAGGTAGTATTTGCCGGAGTCACTCAATCAGAGGTGTTATTTTCTGGTTCTCAGAATTATCGCTACCGGTTCTATGGAACCTGTCGGAACTGGCTGAATACCACTTCTGGATATAATGCCTAGCCAGAGTTTAGTACTGCATGATATTCTGGGATATTCTAACGGTCCCTGTGAAATCTTGTAGCAACCTATGTTATGAACTATGTTTTATGATCAGACTAAAATATTGATTAAATCCAATTTGTAAAAAGGTTTATAAAAGCAGGGGAAAGCAAACAAACAAGCAGAAGTATGGAAACTGCATATTCTGAAGAATCATTTCAATCTTGTTCTGATAAATTTCAGTCATGTCTTTGATATATTCCTGAATTGAACATACCTTGCTCCTATGTTTTACCCCAATAGCAGCTATAGGCAACAAAAACATTTTGTATTCCTCTAGTTCTTAACGCAATGAAGTATTAAATCTGAAAAGAACTCTTATTAGAGAGGATATTGCTGGAATTTAAAGAATGTGTAGATTTTTTTTCAAGAAATAAATAAAGGATTCATGATGGCAATATAACATTTGTGTTATTCATTTCTTAGATAACTGATAAGGAAGTTAGCCACTGTAAACAGTATACCACCGAGTGGATCAAGAAGAAGAGACACTTTCATGAGTTAGAATGCAATTTAGAAGTTTAACATATAAAAAGTGATATTTACACAATTAATATGTCTAATGTGATTACACAATTTGCATCAGTGGACTTGTTGAGAATGAATATTCTCCTGCTTGGGTGGCGGTTGGACTAGATGACCTACAAGGTCCCTTCCAACTCTGTTAATCTTGCATTAACTGTCTACTGGAACAAATAAATAACAATAAATACAATCCAGCTGTGGTAGTAAAAAAAGGTATCAGATATCTCATCCAAATTCATTCATAAACCCAGGTGCATGTTTAATTCAAAGAAACACTTATTTACTGTGAATGCTACCTTCTTCACTTTGAAATGAATTAAGGATGTATTTATAATCTGTAACATTTGTAAAATGAAATATGCAAACTGAAAGGGAACAAATTATATTTCTGCAGAACCAACAGATGTGCAAAGCAATAACTACTGTTACTGTTGAATTGTCATGGCCAGAGTATATCAGAAGCATCTCCACTTCTGACTTTTATTTGATGTTTGAAATCCAATTATTAATCCAAATGCTAGTTGCTGTTGAACCCACTGCAGTGTTCTGAGTAAATAAAAAATAATAAAGAGCTCAGATATAAGCTGCTATGCTGCTGCTAAATTTCATTGGTTCCATATGTTGAACAGGCTGGATTTGCACTGGACCATTATATACTGTACAATTATCACTATCTTTAAGCAGTCTTTTCCCAACCGCATATGCTTCTGATACGTTGAATGTGCCAGTCCCAAATGTCAGTCAGCACATTTGGAAGATACCACATTATAGGAAAATGGATTTAGATGAGTTACAACAAAGGATACAAGTTGTTGACGAATGATCCAATGCAGTTGTTTTTTTTTACCTCAAGTGATATTTTAATATCCTTTATTTTATGTTAGCTCGGAGGCTTGCTTAACTGAGTTGCTGATTATTTTCAATCTTTTGTGTACCTAGGAAAATCTCTATGCACTTGTAAATTATGTTTTTTGTGTGCTTGGTTTAAAAGGATAAGGACTCATTTACCTGATGTTTTATTAACAAATAAGGTAAAAATACTACAAATGAAACATAGTGAAAGCAAATAAGTGCTTGTAGAAAGCAATGAGAGGATCTTGAGGGGAACAGGCAAAAACCGTTACATAAGCAAAGAAGAAAGTGTTTGAAAGAGACTCAGGCAAATGGACAAATAGTCTGAACTTCTGAGAAAAAAATTAAAATTACATAAGGTGAACTACCAAAAGGTTTTCTTTTTAAAGTTTTATGGACAATTTAGAACTTATTGATGCAGTGGCAGTTCAAGAGAGTATTCCATTTTTTCTGAAAGACACAGATCTTTTTAAAGAACATACAGTATCTATATGAATTCAACTAAGGTTCATAAAATAAAGATATTACCAAAGTGAATTTGGTTTATAAAATGGAAACCCAGTTCTTTCAGAGAGGGGTAAAATGCCATTACAGAAAGAAGCTGTAGTGGAAAACTATAAAAATAAATAGCATTTTGAAAATAATCTTAATAAAAGTAGAGATATAAGAATGGTTTAGGTGGAAGCAAAGCTTTCAAGAAAGATTACTTTATACAACATAGTAGTAAACTCAAAAAGAAGGCACAAAAGAAAACACAAGCTATGTTGGATAAGTCAAAAAGAAAAGAGGAGGAATTAAAGAAGTTTCCAGAGAAGATAAATACTGTATTTCTCAACAAATTAAGCTTCTGCTTAATAACAATTATCTATGTTAACACTAAAAGAAATGGAAATGAAAAGGAATTATGCAAAAGAAAGAGTTTACAAATAAACCAAGGAACTGGTTGGCATACAAATTATGAAAAGAAAAGGAAAATGACATTGAAGTTACAAGCGGGAGAAACTAATAACAGATAATGTGTCTGTGCAAAAAATTATTTCATCAATATTATTCCAATTTATATTAAGGACAAGACATTTCTTTAAAGAAAACAGTTGAATATATAAGAAACAAAATTTACGAAAGATTACAGAGAAATAAAAATAGATTATGAATGGGCCCATAACAATAAAGGAAGTTTGTGAAGCTATAAAAAAGATTAAAACAGGAAAGATGTCTGGACAGGACGGGTATGATGATAGCTTTTTATTATAAATGCTTTGAGTGATTAATTCCTCAGAAACCTTTAACTCGGTATTAAAAAGTTGGATATGAAATAAAAGGCTGTTCTATTAAATCAGAATTACTATATGTTTTGCTCTAAACATCCTTAATAGCAGAAATGATATTATTTGGATATAGCTGCTTCAATCTAAAGGACAAAAGGAGTTTTTCCTCCCTGTATTCAATCTATATCTATAAAACAGAAGCCCCGAAAAAATTATGTTTGTATGTCGCGTATAGAAATCCACACCCCTGCACCAATTTTCCCCAAAATTGAAACATAGGTTCCTTACACTTGCAAAATCAGCAGTGTCGGGGTCTCCAGTCAGTGGGGTGCCTCTTTCACCCCCAAAAAGGGGGCAAGAGACACCCCCCATGAAAATCCAAGCAGAGAGGCATTGCGCACGTGCCACAGTTGGAAACTGAGGCGCCGGCAACCAGAACAACGCAGCGCCACCAGCTTCGCCCCAACTGCCATGGAGATAGGAGCGGGAAGCACATGCTTAAAACACCACCCTGCCTGCCTCACGAGACAGCACAGGGCTTCTACTGCGCCAGGACAAGCTGGGATGGAGCCCTGCCTGCTTGCCTTGCCCAGCTGAGGGAAGCCGCCCTCACCCTCCTCAAACTGCCTCTGCCCCAGCCCGCCCTTGGCAGCGGAGGCACTTTGCCCTCCCGTGGGACCAGGGAACAGCTACCCGGCCCAGACCCTCACCCTCTACACCGGCCCACTGCTGCCCGCCATGCCGCACCCAGGTAAGCAGGAGTGAGTCAGCAGGGAGGGGGCATAGAAGCCCTCGTCGGTCCTGCCCCAAAAGCACCCCAGCACGGGAGATCTGAACACCTCGGAGGGCTTTAGCTGGTTCCCTCTGCCCTTCCCCTTGGAGGAGCCTTCGGCGGATCTTTGAGGCCCTCCATGCCCCGAATCAAGACATCCTCGCCTTCCCCAAAGCGCCTGAGTCGCGATGCTCCCTGGGTGGTGACAGAAGCCATGGAGCACCAAACACATGGTCCTCCTTTGCCGCTTCTGCCGCTGCCCAGGAAACATGCTTTGGAAGGTGCCTGCACTGCAGATTGAAAGGTGGCTGGCTGCCCCTTTCGAACCATGGTTCGTGGGTGGCGGGAGAAGCGGCCAAGGGGGAACAGCTGTTTGCTGGTCTGCCACTTCTGCCACTGCCCAGGGACCATGCTTTGGAAGGTGCATCCAGCCACTTTTCAACCCGCTGCCCAGACACCTTCAAAAGCATGGTCCCTGCCTGGCTGCAGAAGTGACGGAGGTGCTTCTCCTGTCTTGCCTGCCCTACCTCTTTCCGTGATTCCCCTCCCATGCCCGCGTTCAGGGAAGGAGAGAGGGAATGATGGAAGAGATGGCCAGAGGCTGCCAGAGCACTCCCAAGCCAGGTGGCAAAACTGCTGCTGCCGCTGCCTCTTCTTCCCCATGCGACCTTGCTGCCGGCTCCAGGGACTCCCGGAGCACTCCCAAGCCAGGCAGCAGATCTTCCTCCACTGCCGCCCCTGGCCCTTCCTCCACTTTGGCTCTGGGGGCTCCCGGAGCACTCCCGAGGCTGCCACCACCACCTCTTCCTCCCCCCGCAGCCTTTACATGCATCTGGGAGCTGCCCAAGTGCTCCTGAGCCAGGCAGCAAAACTGCTCCTGCTGCTGACTTTTCCTAGCCATGTAACTTTACCACTGGCTCTGGAAACTCCCGGAGCTCTACCGAGCCAGGCAACCAGTTGAATAGTGGTAGCACAGTGACACAAATCACCTGCTGCCAGTGGCTATTGGCCACTACAGCCACCGGCAACAGCTCATTTGCCCACCGCATGGAAGTTGGCACTCCTGGCTACCTGAGGGTCTTGGAAGACTTCGGATTTAGGGGTGCTTGTGCTGGAGCTATCGCTTTTTTGGGACGTTTCCTGGCTGGTGGGTGTGTTGGTGGCGATAATTGGTGGCGTTTGTGCCACCTGGTGGATTTTGGAGGACCTTGCAATGAGAGGCTCCTGTTACGAACAAGCTGCTGCCGCCCAGTAAAGAAGGATTGTGGACTTTAATGGTGATTGCCTCGGACATCTAACCTGTTTTATCAGTGTGGTGGTAGGCGGTGGACTTTGTGGAAGCCGCGGAATACCCCC
>JANHFQ010004900.1:17625-28668 GCA_032468035.1 Aparallactus werneri
CTGTTCCTATATCGTTATCAATTGTATTTGTTACTTTTGCATATTGTAAACATATTTGATTTATTTAGTTTATTTATGCCTCCCAAATTTCAGAGCAGCAGTCCCGAAGCTTTCTGGTACCAGGAACCAGTTTTGTAGAAGCCAATTTTTCATTGGACTGGTGGGAGGGAGAGGAATGGTTTGGTGCACAACGTAGATCCTGCGCATACACAAATGAAGTTTGCTTGCTCGCCCACCATTTGTGTGGCCCAGTTCCTAACAGGCCATGAACCAGTGCAAGTGCATGTCCCAAGGGTTGGGTTCTCCTGATTTAGAGGATTCTCAGCAGTGGCTAAGTGGGAGAAGAGTACTGCTCTACCAGTTTGGGCAAAGCATTGTTTGAACTAAAATTGTTTCTTTTAAAATATTGCTTTTGTTAAAATAAACGGAAACATCCCAGTGTAGGGGAAGAGCAGGCAGAGCTGGGGGCAAAATTAAGCATATTTTAGAGTTTAGAGTTCTTGATTTCCCACAAGTGCTCTAAGTCCAGTCCCCCTTGAATTCCTTTGACTTTTATCTGGTACCAATTTAAGTGCTGAACTTTAATTGACCAGATTCTTGTGTAGAGGCTTGAATAAATCTCCTATGCTGCAATCTTACAAATGGTCCTGATTTTTTGCACCTGACATGCAGCTTCAGTCTCAGTTAACTGAGAATTCCTGTTTGGCTCTTCTTTCTAATGGGCACATTTGGTAAAGCAGAGTTTTCTGTAAAAGGAACTCTGGGTGAACTTGCCAAGCCGTCAGCTGAGCTCCTCCTGAGGGGTGGCACTTCCATCCTTTCTCCTTTTTAGGTTTCAGAGACTGTTAGCATTGTTTTTACATTTATGAACAGATTCATTCTTAGAAATCTTTCTGGAAATGGGATTCTTAGTGAGTTGCACCCAATTTCTGACCTTTTTTGCCACAGTTACGCAAATTACTGCAATTTTTAAGTGAATAACACGCTTGTTAATTGAATCCAGTTTCTCCCTTCGACTTTGCTTATTGGAAGTTATTATTTGGGAAGGTCAAAAATGTTGATCATATAAACTGAGGATGCTGCAACCATCATGAATACGTGCCAGTTGTCAAGCACCCAAATTTTGATCATGTAATTGTGGGGATGTTGCAATGGTCCAAGGACTGTTGTAAGTCACTTTTCAGTGCAATTGTCACTTCATATGGTTGCCAAACGAGTGGTTGTAAGTCGAGAACTACTTGCAAAATCATAATGGAGTTTATTTTGGAAGGAGAAGCATATGAATTCAATGAATCATGATAATTAATCAAATTATGGCTTAGCCAAGTATGCAAAGTTGTTTTTTTTAACATCCATCTGTTTTATTATACATATTAGAGGTTGAATTTAAATTTGAAAAAAAATAAGCTTGAAACTTGGAGAAATGCATTATTGGCTAAGGGGCTTCTCCAATGCAGGCAGAAGATAAGGCTGCATTAGGCCAAAGTGAGTTTTGCCTGTTTGGCTTTTACCCGTATATACTTTCTTTGTTCATGTTTATATTTATACCTATACCTATTACCTTGTATATGTTTGAAAAACAAATAAAATAATAAAAATAAATAAATCTTGTGTGAACTAAACTAATTGCAATGTATTCTTGAAACAATTAGCAATTCAGGTCTAAGGATATGAGGGTGGGATGCACTTGCTGTTTCCCGATTTCCATTTGCCATTTCCCGATTTTATTCTTTCTCTTCTTTGTCTTGCCTTCCTTAAGACTGGTCAATGAACTCTTATGTGAAGAGCTGAAGCTTATTCATGCCTTCGAGCAGAGAACACTGACTCCTGAACAGTGGGCAAAGGAACAAGAAGCTAAGTGAGGCAAGCTTCCTCCTTTTCTTCAGTGACAAAAGCAGCAAATACTACAGAGACCAAAAACTCCAAGATGGCGAAGAGAAGCAGCTGTGAACTAAACTTAGCAATGCAGGAATTGCTTCAGGAGAAGCACTGTGAAAGTTTTGAAAAAGTATGAAGCAGAAAATAAAACTGAAGAAAGATTGTGAGATAACTATTGGTATCATCTGTTTATTCCCATACCACGTATCTTGGAGACCCATTTTAATATTGATATTTGCATTCGGTGGGGAAAAGGTAGCCTTGCCCTACTAAGGCAGTGTTCTTTATTTTCAGTGTTTAAATCTTGAAAGTGAACATTTTTGGAATTCTTGATACTCTGAAATTGGTTGTTCACTTGCAGGCATTTTATTAGTCAACTAGATAACATCACCAGTGAGCGTGAGGTTTGCTGTTTATTTGCAGTAGTTTCCCTGCCTGTTTTGATAGGTGTGTAGTTTCCACCTGGTGGTTCTTTGATGAAAGTACAGGGAGTTCTCACTTAGTCATTCAGTGATCATTCAAAGTTACAATGGTGTTGAAAAAACTAACTTTGCACAACAGTTACAACTGTCTTTCAGTCATATGATCAACATTACAGTCAATAGGCATTGTCCTGTGCCTACCTTTATTTCTCCCCTCGCCTTGCAGAGCAAATTGATTAGATAAAGGAATTGCAAGGAAGAGAAGCCTTTTGTTGATCTATATATCAAAAGCAATGCAATTGTATAAATCATTTGCCTGACTTTTTTCCCACTGTTGATGCAATCACAGTATTCTCGATGTATAGGAGAGCAGTTTGTTGTTTTGAAATCCAATCTCCAATCTTTCTTTGCAGGGGATGGGAGGATCAGGCAAAGGGGAGATTGCCTGCAGAAATTGCTTGCTTCCCCCAACCGTCCCTAACCCTGGCAGAGCAGAGAGATTGGAGAGGAAGAGATTTCAAGAGAGTGCCATAAGCTGTTTGTGTAATGTATCCACTGGGCTCCCAGTGAAGTCGCATTGTTTTC
Source organism: Aparallactus werneri (assembly GCA_032468035.1). Lineage (NCBI taxonomy): Eukaryota > Metazoa > Chordata > Lepidosauria > Squamata > Lamprophiidae > Aparallactus > Aparallactus werneri. The sequence continues at coordinate 20,511 of JANHFQ010004900.1, forward strand.
AATACATGCAAGATAGTAAGCAGGCATTTCAAAAAGACAGGGGTGGTTAGAAGGCAAATAAAAGTGGAAGGTGTGAAACTGATTTTCTAGTGGGAAGGCAGTGGCGTTTCACTTAGCGGCAAAGTTGCTTGCCATCCTAAATATTTTGTTATAGTAGGACTACCTGTATTTTCTGCCTGATCGTTTGTGTTGAGACTTGCTGATCTGAATGTTCACTGCTGCTGGGGATCAAATGATGCATCAAAAATGTATCATTTATGCTGATCCAAAAAGACAGCATAACCAGTTCTTGTTGAAAACTATCTGTCCCTGTTTTCCATTTCTTAAAATGTCCTTGTAGGTTAATCTGCAATGACAAAAACCAGGAGTCTGGTAACAGTTTTTCCAATCAATAAATTTTATTAAAAGGCATAAGCTTAATAGGCACTGACATCAGAACTCAAAATAAGACAATAGTAATACCAAAGATTCGGCCTGCCAGGACACCATGAGAGATCTCAAAATATATATTTTTTTAAACAAAATTTTTATCAGCACCATTTAATGAGAAGTTCTAAAGCATTGAAGCAATCTCAGGTCTCAGCAATAAATTTTTAACATATTAGAATTGTTAACTGATAGATTACTTGTAATGTCTTATGTATCATCTGTATCTGCATAACCAACTTGATTTTTCTACCCTTCTTCCTCTATCTCCCTCCAATTTAAATTGGTCTTAACACTCTATATATCTTATAGAGTGTTATAAGTAAGCCGCAGCTCACCAAAGCTTTATGTCTTTTAATAAAACGTAGTTACCTGGAAAAGGTCCTTCCAGGCTCCTCCCGATGTTAAAAAGTCCTCCCACTACTGGCCATTGGTCAACTATTCAAATTGGGCTCCATACTTAATCAAGAGAAGGGCCATCTAGATTAATAGGGTTAATTAATTAATTTAATTAATTCTATTACATTTAAGGATTGGCTACAAATCATTGGTGAATGTGTGGGTGAAAAAAACGATATCTGAAGATGAGTAAACCATTCCATGGAAGATAAAGTGATAAAGAGGATTTTAATAACTGTTAGGCATAGGGAGCCTTTCAGTGTCAGAGGGGGGGAGGGGACTTCCTAGCAGTGTGAAAAAATTGGTCCCAAGAATAACCATCATTTAAAACTTGAATAAAAAAGGTCTGCTATGTAACTTTCAAGAATTCAGATAAACGAAAGGATTTGAATTCAATACATAGATGCAAAATTGTTCCAAAGAAACAAGCGTAGTTTATTAAGCAGACAAATTTCCCCTCCTCTCTCACACAAAGGTAAGAATCTGCCTTCCACAGGGTTTGCTCACTGCAATTTTGGGTTGGGTTACTGACCAACTAACTAAAATGCATACCTATCGATCCAAATGCTAAATCAATGATCAGTTAAATATTTTAGCCCTATTAAAAGAAGAGAACCATCCCAAACCATGTCCTCAGAAGCAAAATCTTAAGAGAATATGCAGTAATATTTTTTTAAATCTAGAGGAAAAACATTTGTTTTCTAAGGGGAAAAGCAGAGCAGGAACCAGAAAACGAAGATCCAGAATTGGAGGCCTGGGAGATACAAGCCTGCAGACTGTAAATAGATGGGCTATCTTCCCAAATGCCTTCACCAAGGCAAAGTGAAGAAGTATATTTCGTATCTTTGCAGGTGGAATCTGTTAACTCAGAAAAGGGGCTCTGTCTGCAATAGACAAATTGAGTTTCTGCCCTGAGCTTAGGGTGGATGAATCTTAATAATGCCCTGAGGATCCACCCATTTTTTTAAAAAATCAAAGGGGCTTTAAAAGGCCAGTGAAACAAAGTCCATGGTGACTCATGAAGAACCAGACTGGCTAGGAAGAGAGAGAGAAGCTATTTCTTCACAATCCTTTCCAGTTCTGAGATGCGTCGCTCCTGTTCCAACACAGTAGCTTGCAGTCGTTTCAGGTCCTCTGAGAGCTGATCTAAAGCTGGACCCTAAAGGACACATTATGTAGTTAACTTTATTATGACTACTGGTCAGACTGGAAGAGCAGATTTTATTTAGAAAAAGCATGTGTTATCGCTCCCTTAAAGTAATTTACAATTCTGACTCAAAGCATTTGTCATTGTTCTACAATTTCCCCACCAATCCTATGCAAATCATCATTCCGGCATAACGTCACCTTAAAAAACTTGATTGCAGGGTGCATAACTAGAACATCCTGATGTCCCTACCATTAGTAGAGAATAGAGATCTTTTCAAAATCCTTAAAATTAGGCCAGATTCTCCCATTTATAAGACTAAGGGCAAAGGCTAAAAAGCTGGGCTTCACCTGTTCCACTAATGTCAGGTCCTCAGGTATGCCTTCCCAAAGCCTTGAAGGCAAATACGTATCTCAGGGTTAAAGACATGCCCTCCCCGCCATCCACAAAGGTGTATAAAACATTGGGTGGTCTTCCAGGAGAAGATGAGGACTATGAAGGTCAATGGGTTGTCAAGGCCAGTCCTAGACCAAATAGCCCAGAAGACCTAATCTAGATCATTGGGTTTTCTCCTCCTTACCCCTTGCTGTGTTCTTTCGTGTGGAAGTTGACTTCTCTTGGGCCCCTGCAGGAGAGTCTGGTTGACTTTGAACTCTCGGTTCTTCTGGGGAGTGTAGCCATCCTTGAGGGAAATGAGGATGGGGCTGGCATCCTTGCCTGCTAGCCACTCCTCTGAGGTCAAGGCAGGATCTGGACCAGCTGTGTCAGGATACAGGTCCTCTTGGAACAGGTCTGACTGCAGAAACCATACAAAAACAGACTCAGCATTACAGAGAGGAAGAACCTCTTCCCTCCAGATTTAAAGGCAGAAGTTCAGTCTCTCGCTACACATCCCAAATCTCAGCATTCTATTCAGGGCAAGCTTTTGTCTAGGTAGTCCTCGACTTATGACCACAATTGAACCCAAAATTTCCATTGCTAAGCAGAACAGTTGTTAAGAGAGGTTTTTTCCCAATTGTACAACCTTTCTTGTCACAGGTATTAAGTTAGTAACACAGTTGTTAAGTGAACAGGCTTCACAAAGGAGACATGTTTTCCTTCCTAATAGCTCAAAACAGCCGGGAGGCTGCTGAATCAGGCTGGCTGAAACAGGCTTCAGCACAGAAGATAAAGGGAAAAAAATCTGCTTCAGTTTCAGCCAGCCTGATTCAGCATTAGCAGCAGCTGATTAGTGGTGGATCTAATATCCCCAATCAGCTGTTGTGAGTGGGCCTTTGGGGCTGAAAGGCTGTTTGCACCATGTAGCTGATTTTCTAAGGAACAGGTACAGCAGGGAGGGTAGAAAAGGTGGGTAGGTGGGCTACATTCAAAGTATAAGATGCACCCTAATTTTTAGCCTCTTTTAGGGGAGAAAAAAGTGTGTCATACTCCGAAACTTCATTATCTGTTCTTCACAAAGGTAGCCAGGCTGCAATATTGTATGCCCAGATAGTATCCCATTTAAATTAACATAGGTAGCATTGCCTTTTAAGGTAGTTCAGAAGTTTTAGCTGCTACAAAATACACAGATTGTTAATCGGGACTGGATGGTTTGATCACATCTCAGTCGTTTTAAAACAATGGCAGTGGCTTCTCAACCATTTTTAAGTATGACTCTGTTCCGGACCGTTTTAATTTCTGAAATGGTTTGGAGTACCCAGTCCACACAAGTTCTTCACTTTTCTCTTCCATGTGAATTAGATTTAGATTTTGAATTCTTTTTATTGGCCAAGTGTGATTGGACACACAAGGAATTTGTCTTTGGTGCATATGCCCTCAGCTTAGTGTACATAAGAAGAAAAAATAACATAAAATACATTCATCAAGAATCATCAAGAAACATAAGATACAACACTTAGTGATAATTGTAGATTACTAATCAATCAAATCATACAAATAAAAATCATATAGATAGTAAAGATACAAGCAATGTGGAATAGTCATAAGTGAGGAGAGATAGGTATTAGGAAGGATGAGGACTGGCTTACCTTGGAGAGCGCCTCCTGCAACCATTTGCCTCCCAGCGACCAATTAGGGCCCATAGGGTCGGCCTGCTCCAGGTGCTGCCGGTTAGATAGTGTTGTCTGGCGGCGCCTAGGGCAAGAGCCTTCTCGATTGTGGCCCCCACCCTCTGGAACGAACTGCCTCCAGGCATTCGGATCATACCGGATCTCCTCACCTTCCGCAAAGCCATTAAAAACTGGCTTTTCCTGAGGACTGAGGGAAGGAATTAATTTCCACTCTGACATTTTTAGTTTAATGGGGTTTTATTAGGGGTTGCATTATTGTATTTATTGGTTTTTTAATGGTTTTTATTATGTTTTAACCTATGTAAGCCACCCTGAGTCTTCTAGATTGGGCGGCATATAAACTGAAATAAATAAATAAATAAATAAATAAATAAGAAGAGTACTAGTAATACAGTCATAGTAAATAATTTGACAGTGTTGTGGGAATTGTTGTGGGAATCAATAGTTGTTTAGCAGAGTGATGGCATTAGAGGAAAAACTGTCCTTGTATCTAATTGTTCTAGTGTGCAATGCTCTATAGCGTTGTTATGAGGGTCGAATTTGAAACAATTTATGTCCAGGATGTGAGGGGTCTGATATTTTCACAGCCCTTTTTGACTCGTACAGTATACAGGTCCTCAATGGAAGGCAGGTTGGTAGCAATATACTCCTAACAATCCAAGACAAGTATCTATGGAGATTCTCAGTCATCCAGGTCATGGTTGCTCCAAAAATGTTTTTTTTTCAAGAGGCAACTAGATTTTCTGTTTTTTTCTTTGAAGATGTTTCACTTCTCATCCAAAAAGCTTCTTCAGCTCTGTCTGAACGGTGGGAAATGGAAAGATTTATACTCCTTGCAGAGGAGATGAGAAGTGAAATGGCTTCAAAGAAAAAACCAGAAAGTCCAGTTGCCTCTGGAGAAAAACCACCTTTGGGACAATCCAAGATTGTCCCAAAGTGCTGCTTGGGCAGGGGGTTGGACTCGATGTCCTACAAGGTCCCTTCCAACTCTGTTAATCTATTATCTATTATCTATTATTATTATTAAGACAAGAAATCAGCAATCCTAGTTGCTAAAGGCACTGATCTCACAAAACCTTTGACCAGTGTGAATTTTTATTAAGTAGCAAAGTATGCTATTCTTCACACTCTTTCCATTTCTAGATGCCAAAATAAATAGCACAACATACTGTATGTACTAAATTTACAGTCCAATTCCTTTGGCCAGGACAACCGCCTCGGGACAGCCGCCCCGAGTCCCAGGAGAGGGGCGGGGTATAAATAATAAATAATATTTAAATATTTTGTTTAATAAATAATAAATAAATAAATAAACCCTGTGAATTGCACTTACATGGATGCAGATCAGATCTTCCCTCTCCAGGTAAGAAAAATGAAGCCCTACCTGATTTCTCCCTTATGTATATCTTGGTCATTCATTCTTAGGTACAACGTTTATTGTTTGTAAAGAAAACCAATGGAAGTGAACACATTCCGATTTTGAATCAGAGTGCCACTGAGACATAGGCTGGGCTAATCTATCAATCCAACTTGTTTTCATTATAACTTGTTGAACAAGCCAGATGCAGTCTTTTTAAAAGATGAGCAGACTAATTGTGGCTTGTCCATTTGATTTCTGGTTGGCATCCTTTCTGTTTTTCTTTTTCTTTTACTATTCTTCTCTTGGATTACTAGAGGCTAGGGACAGATATAAAAACAAACCAGATTTAAGATAGGAGACCACTAATAAGCCATACCAAACCATATCATTAAACAACACAGCAGAGCAATAACAAATTATAGGCAACAAGGCTGTGTATTTTAACTTTATTGTTTCCCTCCTGCATTGTTAGTAGTCTGTGGCACTTTTTTCCCCCCAAAATATCAAACATAGTCATTAATACCAAAACAGCTTCATAATCTGTAATATTAACCCGATTTTTTAAGTATTTATATGCACAATGGAGAATTTGAGATATTAGCTGGGAAAGTGTCTTGCAACATAATTGGCTTTTTATGAACTGCTATTGCACTATGTAATGAACAGGGAAGAAAAAAATTAAACACACACACACACACACACACACACACGCACACACACACAGCAAGAGAGAGGAATATGTGTATATATATATACATATATATTCACCAACTGACAGAGTCTAGGAAACTAGGGTTTCCTGCTAAGAAATGGCCTTAAAAATAAATTTACAGCTGAGGTGGCATTTTTAAGTCACATGCACTTTTAGCTTGATGGCTGCAGCCAGTTCTGTGACATCTTTGGAATAAGATCTTGCTTTTCCAGCAAAACAAAAGAACCATTAATGACACCAATTAACCAGCGTAATTCTCATTTGCGCCTCTTTATTACCTTCAACGTACAGTGTATGATACATCCCATTAATTGTTAACATACATGCAAGTCAAGATCTTTTATTAGACTAGGTCATCTATCACTGATGCAGTCAGATAACTGCATTTTGCTGAGCCTGCTGATACTCACCTCAGCAAACAGTGCAGCAGCGTTTTTACAGCAAAACTAATTTTGACAAATACTAACTAAGCCTTTATATTTTAAAAAATGCCCCTGGCTTTATATTTAAGTAGCTTTGCATTCATTTTTCATGTTTAGTTCCATTGTTTTTATTATTATGTCGAGGTCCTTGAATATCTTTTGTTCTCAGCTGCTGCCGAGGACTGTTTTTGTCCTTATGGATTTATTATTGTTATTTATTTTCCAATGTTCAGCTAAATTTTTAAATTTATTGTTTGATGTGATTATCCGGAGCCTCATTTGCCCTCTTCATCTTGATTTGGATGGTTATAAAGTTCCAGGTGATTTTTGTTGATGTGTCCTCTCACGGGATGAAGTAGTAAATGATTTTTTTAATGAAACCATATCCGTTACCACAACCAGTCATATCCAGTAGTGGGATTCAGCCAGTTCTGACAGGTTCCCGAGAACCTGTAGCGATAATTTTGAGAACCAGAAAATAACATTTCTGATTGGCCGACCCAGGCAAATACCACCTCTGATTGGCCGACAGCATAGCCACACCCACCAAGCCACACCCACAGAGTAGGTAGCGAAATTTTTTGAATCCCACCACTGGTTACGCAGTTTTCTCAGAGCTTGATGGAAGTGATGCCTCTGTTATGTTTTAATGATATTCTTTCATTGTATGTCAAAGCAACCAAACTGACCTCAAGACTTGGACTCTTCTTTGACAGCATCCACAAGGTATCTCACATCCTTCCTGGCCCTTCCACCCCCACCCCTCAAGGCTGACACAATTTAGTCTTTCTGCAAAAGAAATACTTTCATTTTTCCACAGAGAAGGGGGAGAAGAAGAGAAGGATGCCATCTGTTTATCTCCAGTTTCCAGCAATGGCCAAGTTTGGGTGTTGTTAGCAGCAGAAGTTGCTATCAAATATTTACAACATACTGTGGCTGATGGATGATACTCAAAGAGAGTCACTTTTTTTTTGATACGCCTTGCTCATGTGAAAAATATCTGGCTTCAGGGATGGACCATGTGATTCCAAGAGAGTCTACGTACACACCATAAAATATCTTAAAAGATAATTGTAGTGTTTCATCTCAGGCCTCAACTTCAGAGAAGCTACCAGCATTCCATGGAGTTGATAAAATGGTGACCTTCAGTGAACAACTTCATTCTTTACAGTAATCCACACCTTCAGATTTTTTTTAAAAAAAATTACAAATGCCTTTTTAACCAGTCATGCTTATGCATGGCCATCATTGTTTTTACTCCTCACAAAATAGCCCTCAGATTAGTCCTTATGATTAATTACAATTAAACCAACATAAAACTTACTGTATCTAGTGGAGCAGCATAGACACAAAAAAGAGCAACCTACATCATGAGGCAGGTAGAACGGCTCCTTCTCGTGCTTGTACTTTTTAGCTTAGACAAATGATGGGCAAAAAGAGAGATGATACAGATACATGAAATCATGCATGAATTACCCAGGGCTTAGTGGGTAAGACACTGAGCCTGTCGATCAGAAAGGTCGGCAGTTTGGTGGTTCGAATCCCAAGTGCTGCATAACGGAGTGAGTTCCCGTTACTTGTCCCAGCTTCTGCCAACCTAGCAGTTCGAAAGCATGTAAAAAT
>JANHFQ010004900.1:210684-228459 GCA_032468035.1 Aparallactus werneri
TAGAAAACGGACTTGCCAAATCTGGGAGAGGATTCTGGGAAAAATCCACCAGACGAGTTGACAGTGGAGGCAAACTTTGGGCCCAAGGATTGTGTTGGGGAAAGGAGCAATGTGGAGATTTGGAGAAAAAAAAGGGGGGGGGATTTGAGAATTAAGTTGTTACATTTGGTTAGAGGGAGAGAGGGGAGATGTGCTTTGGCTGCCTTGCACTGGGGGGCAAAATTTCAGGTTCTTGTGCAAGAACAGCAAAACCTCATGAGTGTGAATGTATTTAAGAGGAGGAAGAGTTTGGCCCTTCCAAGAATCTCCTATTCTACCATCACAGATTTGGGCTCTTCTTGTTTTGCACATGGGATACCTTGCAATACCCTCCAACTGCTCTCAATGGTTTTTAGAAGCCTACGTTTGAATGAGACAAACATCCTCCCTGTTTATTAGGACAAATGCCTCTTTAGGGTGCCAGCATTATTTCTCTTCCACTCCCATTTCAAAAGGTTGAGAAACTTGAAACTTTTTTTCTGGGGGGGGGGGAAGTGTTTCTCTGCGAAGTGGGCAGTTGTTCTTCTCCTGCACCTAGCTAATCTGAGCCTTATTTACATAAAGAGCAGACGGTAGCTGGTGAAATCCTCGCTTCTGCTCACTTTAATAACTGGTCAGAGTCAACTTAGTTAGATGCCTCCCCCCCCCCAAACAGGGAAAATAAGGCATACAAAACTAATGTCTCAGAAGTTCTATCTCAGAGGCCACCTGACATCTAGTTTTCAATGGGCATTTTAATTTCCTCAGAATTCTCCCACTTATAATTTAAAACAGGAGAGTTCATCATCATGAGCTTTCCCATTACATCTGCTATCACCAGATTCAGGACCCTGGCATTCTTCTCTGATGGATTAACTGCTAGAAGAAAAGGACTTTCTCCTGGGGCAGTCACCAGAATCGCCCTCCGTACACTGTTTAAAATTTGAACATTTTAGTATTGTGAATGCACATGACCGCAAGCTTCATTTTGCAAGAACTGCAAAAAATCTTCCTACAACAGTCTTGCCGATCCTGATGCCCTCTAGAGAGGCTGAACTAGAATTCTCTTTAGCCGTCCTGGCTGGGGATGATGGAAGTTGCAGTCCAATTTATCTGGGGACCATCAGGTTGGTGAAGACTGTTATGGTTTCTAGATTTTATTGGGGAAGGGGACAGGAAGAATTAATCCCAAGTGACCCTCATTGCCAGATTAATTTACTCTCATGAAAGAAACTGGGCTTTAGTTCTCTAATTCCTGTCAAATGCATACCCTTTCATGATATTGATTTCAGACTTCCTTTTGGATGGAGCACCAAGGAAGTTTAGGCAAATCTGCAAGAAAGATATATGATTTTGAAAACCTTTCAGCCAGCTGATGGGACCCCTTCAGTCTCATCCTGATTGTTTTTAGGTTAATTAATCTGCCTGCCTTTCAGTGGAATTCAGCCCAGAGTAGAGATACGGTAGCTGGCCTTCAACATCATTTATTAGGTCAAGCGGTCCCTGATCTCAAACCCTGGATAGACAGCCTTGAGGTCTGATCATACTGGGTTATGCTGTACTTTACAGAATGTATGTATGGCTTGAGAAGGAGAATGTGTAGGAACACAGGAAGAAATGAGATGACAATGGCACTGTGTACAATCTGAGCCAACCAAGTAAAGTACTCAACACAGCTGGCTCCCTGAACTCTGCAACCAAATCTATGTGCAAATATGAATCCAGGTCTGCAGATTTGCAGACATGAACAAGGGAAGGTGCCAAGGCTGTGATAGGTGACAAATATGGAGAAGACAAAAGGCTTGAAAATTATAAGGTGGGCAAACTGCATCTAAAACAACTCGGAGGAGGTAATTTTATATAAAGGTTAGTTGCATAAGCACTAAGCTAAATCTCTTCCAGAGATTTAGATTGTGATCAGGAAACTAAATGTGCTATATGTGCGTGTGTGGGGAGAGCTCCAGTCCAAAGCCCCATGTTACAAGAATTTTTGGATGCTTCTTCTATGAGAGAGAGAGAGTGAGGAAAGAAAGAAAATGTTTATAAGCTTAAGAGTTGACCGTTAACAAATGATCCCCAGACTAGGGTGGGCTTCAAACAGACATTGAGGTTGTGGATGGAGGGCACTGATTAATATCTACATTCGGATCTGATCGGGATAAAAAGAGTTGAAAACCCATTTATTCTCCCCATCATGTGGGACCAGCATGATGCTAAGACAATCTCTAAAGCTGGAGTGATTGAGAAAGAGAAGGCAATGCAAATTAAGAGCCCAGAATAGTCTGTCCTATACATTTCCCTCTCCATCCTTGGGCTACAGTAAGTTAAGGAAGATACACAGAAAGCAGAATAAATTCTGTCATCTCCTGTCTGTGAATTTGGGCAGGAACAAAAGCCAGTGTCTACACTCAGGATGCAAAGTTCTTCACTGTCACTCTGAAAATTTCTAAGCATGCAGATTAGCCCCACCATCAATGCAAATCCAGGATTCTCTCCAGTTTAAAGGCCTGTTCGTTCCTCTCACTAGCCAAGCTGACTTCAGGGAAACCCTGGCTTTGGAGAGGAAGAAGCAGGGTTTCTGGCTGCAGCAACTCCAATTACACCCACAAACAAGCCACAGTGCACAATTAAAAATTCTGGATTTGTTGTATTGTGGGAATGTTTTTCTTTTCTCCCCACCACCCCTCTTCTCAAGAGAAGAGGTTAGTCAGCCACACCATGAAGAGATAACTTTATCTCCATTGCTGGAACACTATTCTTGGTCTGTCTTCATCTACAGATTGTGGCCATGCTGGGGGAGCAACCGACAGCCGTCAGGGACACAAGAATAGGCTGCCAACATCATGTTCGCAGCTTCAATGTCTCTATCCATTTGGCGGGGGATAGGAAGCCACGATCTGAGGAGGCACCAATTATGCTCTAGAGGACGAGAATTCAACCTTCCATCTCACAGTCCAACCTTCTCCTGGTGATTGACAACTCAAAGGCTACTGATGATGACCGAGAGCTTTCCACTGTGTTCCAGTTTCACAGCATCTCCCATTTGTTTTTTGTTTTAACTTATCGACCCCCCGGATAACATGCCCCGCTTCCCTCCCTTTTTCACCAGCCAATCCCCCATTTGCCTCCAGCCAAGTCTCCCTGTTCTCTACCAATCGCTTCACGAGTAGGAAAAATGTGACCCGTTGAGGATATGAGAAGTGACGCTGGCTGAACGGCTGATGCCCTGGTCCGACTGGCCGCCAGAAGCTGTGCGTCGCAGTGGTTGGGGGCTGTTTCTCAGCATGACCACATTGGAGCGGCCACTAGGAGCCGAGGAGGAGGAGGAAGAGGAGGAGGGAGATGAGGAAGGGGGATGAAGCCAAGCTGAAGGGGGCGGGGCAAGCATGGGAGGCTGCCTCCATGCGTGAGGAGCACCAGCTGTATTCTGAACCCCGTGGCTCCAATGGGAGCCGCTGCGGGGAACTGGGCGGGAAGGCCAGGGCTGAGGAGGGGCCGTGTAGCCTTGGTTGAAGGCTTCAGCTGGAATGCCTGTGAGTGCCATATTGCTGAATCCCAGACGCATACTTTCAGAGTCGAAGGCTTCAATCTCCCGGGCCTGGCGCTCTAAGAGGCTGCGGATGCGATCGGAGCGTTCATTCTGCAAGGCCAACATCTCCTCTTCGATCTGGATAAGGGAAAAAAATGCACCATGACTTCAAGTACAAGAATCCACAAACACACTTGCTTGGATACCAGAGCAACGGTGAGAAACAGCCATTTTATCTCACTTGGTAGCCAACAAGGATATGCTGCAGGTAGTCTTCAATTTACAACCATTTGTTAAGTGACCATTACAGCGGATCTAAAAAAAGTGACCTATGAGTGGTTTTCACACTTAACGACTGTTGCGGCATCCCCATGGTCATGTGATCAAAATTCAGGCACTTGGTAACTGGCTTGTATTTATGACAATTGCGCCATCCTGGGGTTATATAACTACCATTTGCAACCTTCCCAGCCGGCTTCCAACAAAGTCGTTGGGAGAAGCCAGCGTCTCGTAATGACTGCATGATTCACTTAACAACTGCAATGATTCACTTAACAACGGCGGGGAAAAAGATTGTAAAATGGGGCAAAACTCTTTGGGCTCAGTTGTTGGAAGTTGATAACTACCTGTGCCAAGATTATTAAGAATTGGATTCAGTAACAACTTTCTTTAAGACATACATGAAGTTGGATGAATTGCTTAAATGAGGAACCAAGACCTAGCACTTAACACATCTATATATCTAATCGAAGGTTTAATTTATGGGTGGATGCAATTTGCGATTGGTCACTGAGTGGGCACGGCAACCAATCAGAAAATCGAGCCAACACTGCCCAAATCCGCACACCAACTGCCACCCGAACGAGGATCCGCACCCATGCTGGAAGGCAGTAGCATGAGCAGCCGTGGAGGCGAAAGTTTTAAAGGCAGGTGTGCCTGGGAGGGATGACACGGCCCCGCCAATGCCGGAAGGAGTACCTGGGCGAAGGGAGGAAAAAAGACAGTTGGCTCAACTTCCGCCCAGGCGCTTCTTCTCCCCTACAAATCCTGGGACAGTTGCTCACCCTGCCTGACTCCTGGGCTTGCTGGTGGCTCTCCTCCCGCAGCCTTTGGGAGACGGAGGCAAGACTGTAGGTGCCATTCCTGAACCGCCACCTGAATATACACGCGCTGCCAAATGCACACGCACATAGTGCCTCAGTGTTTCCTAACGGCCTTTTCATTGGGGGGGGGGGGGAAGGAACTGGCCTGGCCATTCAGCAGCTCATCTGGCACGGAGAAGCAATGGCAGCGGCAGCTGAGGGGAGTTGAGGCTGCTCCGGCGGTCCCGCTTTCCTCCGCCTCCATGGGCGTGAGAATCAGGGGTTTACTGATCTGTCCTAAATTAGAGATAACGGAGATTTCTTGTCCCCAAAGGAGGCACATGGGATAGGGCATATTTCAGAACCTCACTGTTTCAACAAGATGACTGCAACTTCATAGTTGAAGCTAAAGAACCACGAAATATAAAGGAGATAGGACTTTTAGCTCAGATTAATTTAAAAAAACCCTTAATATAAAAAACCCACTTTTGAACAAAGCAACTCCATTTGTAATAGATTTTGCAAGTTTCTTAGGAATGCAAATTCTGCAGGAATTCAGGAATTAAAAGTGAAATAATTGCTTTTGTCATGCTAGAGTCTCAGGTGCATCACAGTCTGATCCCATGGGGGTGCTTTTAGAAAGACAGGAGCAGAATGTAATTGGAGCGCCCTGAATAATGCTTATTCCCAGCTATTTTTCTGTGTTTAAAAAAAAGGAATTCAGTGCTTTATGAAAGCACAGTTCAGTATTATTTTGCTTTAGTCGGGTTATTTTCGGGACTGCCTCCTACGACCATTTGCCTCCCAGCACCCTGTAGATCCTACAGAGTTGGCCTCCTACAGGTTCCTTCAGCTAAACAATGTCGGCTGGTGGGACCACCTTGCAGAGCCTTCTCTGTGGCTGCAACGACTCTTTGGAACCAGCTACCCCCGGGGATCCAGATAATCCCTGACTTACTGACCTTCCGTCGAACCACCAAAACATGGCTGTGCCATCAGGCCTGGGTCCAATGATCCCATATGAGGGTTTTTAAAAACTGTTTTAATATTTTTACTGATTACTGTTGACTATTAATTTTAACTGTATATATTGTTGTTTTATTGTTGTAAGCTGCCCTGAGTCCTACGGGAGTTGGGCGGCCTATAAATTTTAAAAATAAATAAATAAAATAATTAAACGGAGAAGCCAGCTTCACTTAATGACTGTGCTACTATCTTAACACCTGCAGTGATTCACTTAACAACTGTGGCAAGAAAAAACAGGACAAAATTCACTTAACAAATGTTCAACAATATAAATGCTGGGCTCAATAGCGGTCCTAAATTGAGGATTATTCTATTGTTATTTCTTCTCTACTTTCCATGGAAAGCAGAGCAAGAACTAATGTTATCAAGTGACTTCACAGGCAAGAAGAGGCACTTTATAGCTCAAAGCACAAGAGAAGATCTGCTGAGTCAGATTAAAAGTTCAGGAGAATCCAGTAGCTTTTCTCAACCAATCGGATCCCTCCCGGAAGCCAATGAACAAAGCATTACTGATATGATGCCTTCAGAATGCTGTTAAACCTCCTTCGTGAATTCCCACTGAAGAAACCATCCTCATAATATCCAACAGAAGAAGCAAAGTTCATAAAACACCTCGTGTCTATTAGACTTCAACAGCTTGACAGTTGGCCACTGCTAGGAACCTGGAGCTACCCATCCTATGCAGAAATATGGTGGCATTATTGTCTTTCTCCTGAATAAACAATGTTTTCTACTTCTTTTATTAAATTTGGAGGCTACTCAACTCCAAATGACTCAATAACTGACACTTTAAAAAGCAAAGATTAAAGAGATTGTGGACTTCCAGAAAAAAATGGTTTTCGTTCTTGATTTTTGCATGTGCTTTAAAGAAAACTGATTAAGCCCACACTTCCCAACTTTTCAAAAGGAATGAGCTGTACACTATATGAACACCATTCAACCACTGTGAATGTAATTCAAGGAAAACATCACCCACAAAGCCCAACACAGCTCACCCCAAACTTAGACTACAGTAATTAAGAGTTGCTGATTCACACAGGGCCTCTAAAGTGATTATGGATTAGCAATGGATAACTTTTTGCTGGAGACAAAGCCTGATGTCAGAGCTTAAGGAAGAAGATACTATTTTTGGCTGCCAGGTAGGAACAGAGACATCAAAAGGCAAAACAAGAGACCAGGAATGTCAGTTTGAGAGGTCAAAAGGCAGTGTCAGAAAATCCTTTGTGGTTCAGGCTTTCCCCAAAACCCCCTGAAGCCCCACCCATTTTTGATATAGGGTCTCCCAACAGATTCTTCTAGGGACTGCAACACTCAATGGAAAAAGCTTGGTCATCTTTAGTAATGAGAGAATAAATATGCATGGAGAACAATTAACATTTGGGGCCTTGATTGAAGATGGAGCCACAGATTATGGTGGGTGCTGCAATATTTTTGGACCTCCAAGCTCCATAGATTGTCCTGGAAAGGCAGGGAGAACAGGAACTACTTACTCTTTGCTCTAAGAGGGCCCTGCGGATAGATACCCGCTGCTCCAGCTCCTTGATCTCACGTTCATGCTGGGCCTCGGTGTGGATCTTGATTTTGCTCTGATAAGCATTCAGCAGCTCAAGCTCCTGCTGCAGCTGCATCCTTAGGACTTGGTATTCTGCCTCTTGAGTTTCATCCAAACGCAACTAGGAAGAGAGGAAGAAGACGATGACATAAGGTCCTACATCACAAAACCCACTTAGGATAGCATGGCTCTTAAAGGGCACACTAGCTTTGGCTCAAGGTCTTCATAATCCATGTTTCCCTGGGCTTCTGGAATGGGCATTGGCCTCAAACTAAAGGCAGAAATCTGTAAGTTGACTCCATTTAGTCTTTCTGCTTTGCAAAGCTGTTGCTGGACGGTTCTCTACCTCAAGAGGATTATATAGCGAAAATTCATGTTTGTGGTAGGGCTCCCTAGTTGACAATGGCTAGAAATTCAACTCGCTGAGCATTTCCCATCTCAGTGAAGGACAAGGGGTACCTCTGGGATTTCTGTCTATTCTGTTTAGAAAGTATCTCATACCTGCCTCAGTGAAGGGCAGGGGCGGGTGGTAGAGTCCGTTTTAAGAACAAACAACTATTGTCATGTACACGTTGCTTATGGAGTCAGATCAAAGCTGATATTCGTTAAGCAGTTATGGCAAAGGGAACCGTATTAGCCCCAGAACTTTAAAACTAATCACCCATCTCTTTGGAGTTTCTTTGGGAGTGAAGAAGATGCTACAGAGAAAAGCATGCTTTGGAGCCCTGTGAACAAGGGCCCCATTGCACAATGGACATTGTGGCTTGGCACCCAGCCTCTTTCTAAGGAAGCCTTGGGGGACTACAGTTTTGAGAGCAAGCAATTATGGCTCTCTAAAGTGTGTTACTCTCAGCATCTTCTCTTCCATTGTTCTTTTGGGAAAAAGCAAGACAATTAAACTGGTATAAAATCAAAGCCATGTTTTAAGGATAAATCAATCTCTCAGGCTTTATTCAAGGTAGATAAATTCCACCTCAAATAGTCAGCCCATATCCAATGGGACTGGTCATTTTATGTCAAACTTTTGCTGGCCAAAGCTGAAGAAGGTTGAGGATGGAAAGAAAAACTAAATAAAAAGAATTGGTTGGGGCCTAGGATTCAAAGCATGGTTAGGAAATGCCCTTCTCTGGGGATAAAGGAAGGGCCGATTCCTCCCTCTCTCCCACTCAAGGGGAGGGCAGCACAGGGTACCTACGGCCTGGGTGGAGAGCATTTCATTGATGCTGTGGTCGTACTGCTCAGCTAAGATGGCCAGCTTGCGGGTCTGTTCATCCTTCAGACGCTTGAGGATCCCCTTGTGCTCGCTCTTTGGGGTGGTCTCCAAGAGATGGTTGCGAAGGGCCTTGTATTGCCGCGTCTGGATCTTACAGGTGTCCTGGAACTGCTTTTTAATTTGCAGTTCTTTGGACTAGGGGAGCAAGAGGAGGAAGAGGAGAAAAAAGGGGGGGAAACAAGAAAACAAAAACGGAACAATGCCAGTGACCAGAGGAGGGAAAAGGAGAATGGCAAATAAAGAACAAATGTGGAAGGAAGAGAATTAGAAAAGAGAGAAAAAAGGAGGGAGAGAGAGAGAGAGACAGAGAGAGAGACAGAGAGAGAGAGACAGAGAGAGAGAGACAGGAGCATTTATTAGACAAACAACTCCCACCAGTGGGGTTTTTGGTGGGAATAAATTAAATCTAGTTTTACGCAGTAGTTTTACCATTCTAATGTTCCCACTTAAATCAAAGTAATAGCAGTATGAAATAGCCCAACCAAATAGTTTTAATAGAGTGAAAAGATACTTCCTGGATTGTAGTTGATGAAAAATAACAACATAACAGAATAACAGTTGATAGGAACCTTGAAGTTCTTCAAATCCAACCCCCCCCCCTCGGGGAGCAAACCCTATACCACTTCAGACAAATGGTTGTCCAGTCTCTTCTTTAAAACCTTGTGTGTTGGAGTACCCACAACTTCTGGAGGCAAGCCGTTCCACTGATTAATTGTTCTAACTGTCAGGAAATTTCTCAGTTTTAGATTGCTTCTCTCCTTGATTAGTTTCCATCCGATGCTTCTTGTCCTGCCCTTAGATGATTTGGAGAATAGGTTGACCCTCATTTCTTTGGGGCAGCCCCTTAAATACTGGAACAATGCTATCATGTCACTCCTAGTTCTTCTTTTCACTAGACTAAACATACCCAATTAAATTAAAAATACCAAAAAAGGGATTTGCTCTAAAAGAAAGAACAATGCAGCACGCATTTGCTGACACTGCCCACGAGGTAGCTTCAACAGGACTAGGGGGGCCTTCTTTCTGCCTAATACCCCATGAAGGATAAATGGCACAAGGCTGCATGGGAAAAAACAATGGAACGAGTCAATGAAGCAGCTTCATATATTTCTTTATGGGAGGATGGCTGCCTGTGGAATAACTAGGACAATGGGTATGGGAAGGGAGACCCACTAGAAATTTCTTACAGGCCCTACAGGTAGTCCTCTACTTACAACCATTTGTTTAATGACCATTCAAAGTTACAATGGCTCTGAAAAAAAGTGACTTGCAACCAACCCTCACACTTACAACTCACAGCATTCCCATGATCAAAATTCAAGCGCTTGGAAAACCAGAATTTATTTACAATGGTGGCAATGTCCTGGGGTGATGTGATTGCCATTTGTGACCTTCTCTGCGGGCTTCCAACAAGCAAAGTCCATAGGGGAAGCCGGATTCACTTAATGAACATACAATCCACTTAACACCTGTAGTGAAATGTTTTACAATCATGGCAAAAAAGGTTGTAAAATCGGGTATGACTTACTTATCAACTGTCTTGCTTAGCAGTGAAACTTCTGGCCCCAATTGTGGTCATAAGTCAAGGACTACCAGTATTATGAACTGAGAAGCAGCTGAAGGATTCTAGCCAGTTCTCCCCCATTGATTCTATTTCCTAGTTATCTGTGTTTGGCTGATGACCAGGCAACAGCCAAAGATGCTTGAGGAGAGAAATTTATGAGGGGTCTGCTTGTTCAAGAGGCTGAAATCTTGGACAAACATTCAGTAAATATTTGCTTGTTTGTTTCTTCCTGAGTTATCAGTGATCATTCCTGAATATAAAAGGCACAAATGAATGACATGCCAGATTCTGAACTATATCAGAAAGTTTACATGCACACCTTGGAGTGTGTTAAACAATTGCATGTTGGACATCTGAGGAGATTCTCGGTCATCTGGATCACAGCTGACTCAAAGGTGGTTTTTCAAAAGGCAACTGGACTATTTTTTCCCTGGAGGAAGAATTCAAAACATTTCATTTCTCATCCAAGAAAGTTCATCAATTCTGATGAAGTTATGGTGATTTGGAAGGATAGGTACTGACAGTTGAGAATGGTATGGAAGGATAGGTTCTGACCAGATGGTGGGGGTGGAAGGACTGCATTTTTGTGGTCATCTAGTCTGAGAGCTCTTGGCCATTTGGGGGTTTATCTTTGCTCTCAGGATCACCTGAATCAGAGTGCAATTGGTTGTGCATCACCTACTTCCAGCCTACAATGCAGCTCTTGCAGCAGTTCCAAGAAGATTCCACAGTTGCAACCTGATTGATCCTGAGGCAAAGGTAACCTCCAAGTAGCCTCAACAGCTCTCAAAGAGAGCACTAACAACCAGAAGACTGCAAAGAAATACAGTCCTTCCACACATTCACCACAGTCAGAACCTATCCTTCCACCCTGCCAACATTCAGTCTCAATTGTCAGTACCTGTTCTTCCAACCCTCTCTCTCCCTCTCCCTCTCCCTCCCCCACACACACACACACCATCGTCATCACAACAGACAAAAGTTTTTTGGGTGAGAATCGAAACATTTTGTTTTTCTTCAAGGAAAAAACTATCTGCCTTTGGAAAAAGCAGCTTTGAGACAACTGCGTGTTGGTTTTTCTAAAAATGCTAAAGTGGAAAAAAAATTCAGTGCAAATTACCATAATCTGCATTAAAAATGACATCACTGCAGCTCCACATCATGGCCTAAATACGGATTGTAGGTGATATTCTCAACACCCATTCCCCAATGAGCTGATGATGGCCCTTCATTCTCTATCCTGCTCTGCAACAGAAAATATTCATTTTCATGTTCAGGGTTGGAAAGTTTCCACAGGATACCTTTTGAAGACTTAGCTCTGTTGGGGATAACTCCCAATCCATCTGCACTCACTTTAAAAAGGCCTTTTAGGCCTTCTCTTCTAATCTAAGCACTATTTAATTTCCTTTCAAAATACATGTTGGAGAAGTGGAAGGAAGGATGAGAGAGCAGGTTTCAGCATTAAGATGTCAAATGGAAATTGACATCCCATTTTGCCTAGCAAAACCCAAATTATTATTTTTCAGTCATTGGTAGAACAAATTCAGCTGATTGTGAGAGACAAGGGTCTGCAAAAGTGGCGAATATCTGTTGTCTGTGATTATACAAAATATTATGATGGATGCAAACTTCATACATTTGACAAAAATGGACCTGTAGTTACCAAGGGCAAACATCATAAATTATTTTTAAATCTTGGAAAAGTTCATTTTTTTGGCAAGGTCTTTTAGTGATTTATTGTTCTATCAGCCAGGATAGAAAAAACAGTCACATCAAACAATTTAGTACAGAATTTGAATATCCTACTAGTTTAAAATAATTCATGAAGAATGCTAACCCCAGCTTTCCCAATTTGATGCACTCCAGTTATGTGGTCTACAGTCCCCATGATCCATGCTAAATTGGCCACATGGAAAACACAAAGGGAGGGAAGACATTTTGAGCTAAAATTGATGCATTAGGCAGGAATCCACCTGACTATCAGAAAATATGATGCAAGGGGTAAGGTTAATCCAAATTATATGTCCCCCCCCCTTTACAAGCTATGTTTCCAATTATGGTGTGAATTTTGCAGAACCTTTGAGCTGCCAAGGAAATGCTATTCACTTTTTATTTAAATTGAGTCTAGTTCACCACAAAGCTCATATTGATGAGCAAAATTTTTATTTCCTTGCATTTTTGGTGACATCCCTCTTATCAAAACCCACTCAATTTACTGTAATTTATGCTACATCTCAAGAGTAATCTTTTCATGGCTACAATCTTTCATCATTATTTGGACATCTAAAATGACCCCAAACCACAAATGGTGTGAAAAAACTATCTAGATTATACATTTTTCACTTGTGTATGTTATTTTAATTTATTTCATGAGCACCTCATATACTTGAGGTCACAGAGAGAGAAATAAGGTACCAGAAATTAAGGTAACAGTGGAATGTGGAAGAACAGACCTCCACTTACACCCTCCAAATAATTTTAGTTATGAAAATCTTAAAGTATATCACTGGAGGATGTTTTTGGCACAAAGTGCATGAAAATAGAAATATAGCTCCATTTTAAGGCTTAAGTGCCCTATTTTCTTAAAAATCAAATCACATCAAACTCAAAATTCACAATACAGAGGTGGTAAATTGTGGTGCAGAATTTTTATTTTTTTTCCTTCAAAATTTCACATGCATCCACAATAGGGAAGGGAGAAATAAATAAACCACAGAAGAATGCCCCCCCACATGAAATGGGAGAAATAAATTAAAAATTAATTAACATAGTTTTTTTAAAATGTGAAGATAGAGGAAAAAAACATAGTTCAAACACACAAAAAATGGGAATACAAAACACATTATTAAAATGGACCAAATAAAATCTAGATTAATGAAAATAATCTTGGCCAAAAAAAAAAGTTAAGAGGAATGCTAAAAAACACACAAATCTATGGATGTTGCAAAACTGAAATAAATTTAAAAATCACAGGTGAACTAAAAAAGGGAGAAATACAAGGTATGTGCTTTATGCAAACATGGGACCAAAAGCCAGAATCAATGAACATGGAATTATTTCTAATATAGGATAATCTGAAATGTATTGATGGTAAATTGGGAGGAGGGAACTGGGCTAACTATAACATGAATGGATATAAGCAACTGAAAAAAATACACAGAAATGCAGACTGTTTTTAAAATATGCTACCAAAATAAATAGGAATGAAGACTCTTATAAAACTGATTTAAATTTATAAAACACGGTATTGCCTGCCGTTGATGAAGAACTCAGAAAGACAAAAATCTTAGTCACTACAAAGCCAATTTTCTTAATTAACTGCTACCGAAACAAACAGGATTTATTCTCAAAGTCGGTGAATTCGATCACTCTGTTGAGAGTCACATAAACATCCTGAGTGGATTAAAAATATTGATTCTGTGAATGATATATGTTTATACAGAATCCACTGGACTTTTGGTTTTTATTCCCTACCAAATAAATAAAAAATTTGAAAGCTAGTTAATCAACAAAGTAATTAATGCAAACTGATCTGGAATTTTATACAGCAGCTTTCCCTTATTCTTTGGCAAAGTCATTCCAATGCAGTGGATTTCAGTATGTCACAATTAAAATGGATGAAGATACTGGAGTTAAAAAGTGGGGTAGGCTGTGATAGAGTTTAGTGTTTACCGGCTCAAAGTTAAAAAAGGAAAAACAGTTGGAGCCGCACAAGCATTTGGGTTTTCCAGAACTCTCTAACCTGGCTATTGATTGGATAAAAAGAATAGGCCTCTCTTCTCAGTGTGACAGGGTCATTAAGGAGCGAGTTACAGGTAACTGGGGACAAACATATCAGACTAGCCAGTGAGACGTGTGTTAACACCTTTACCCTCAAGCTTAAGAAAATGGTTCCTGGAAATGATACGGTAGCAGAGTTTAAAAGTATAAAAAGTGAAGGAAAGGGGGGGGGGGTTATGAGGCAGTTCCCGCAAATGCGGCACCCCATTCCTTGGGGGTGCAAGGAATAAGGCATAACTGGTCCCTGGGAAAGATAAGAAAAATGGAGCATCGCGGTTCTAAGATCCATTCTTGCACTTTAAAGATGGTGTTGGGTTTCCAGTTCTGTAAAAAAAAAAAATGAGGCCTACCTATAAGGCCTCAAAATACACCTGGGGAAGCATTAAAAGGCAAAACAACTTTGGTTTTTATTTAACTTAAAGAGGTTATGCCCTGGCTGCAGGAGATATTCATACAGAAACATAAAATTTCATATTTGGTAATTTTTCTTCTCTTTGACCAAAATGCAACTGCCTACACTAAAGCCAACAACCTCAATGCCAAGCCGTTCATTTCAAATGCCAGCATGTGGTTTTTCATTTAAAAGAAGAAGAAAAAGCTACTGGATGGCCCATTATTGTTTTAAGTGGAAAAAATCTGTAGCAATAAACTGTCATTTTATGAATTTCTCCCATTTTCAGTCAAATTGTATTAATTCTATTAGCGCCTCTTTCCTCCTTCCACAAAATATTATATAAAACTTACCAACCCACCCACAAACAAATACAAATATGTACATTCAAGTTCAAACTTTTTAAAAGGGGGATTGTTACAAATATGGTAAAATGATAAATATATGTATGTGTGTGTAAACATGCACACGCACACATACCAATGGTGGAAGTATATACGAACGGCGAAAGAATCACTTAAACTAGGCAAACACTCAGGAGCTGAAGGACTTGGTTTTTCAAAACATGTTTAATTTCTCAAGTCTTCATATCTTTAAAAAGGGGGTTCTTTTTCTGTGGCAGATGAAGAACTACTGTATTTTAGCAGGAATTGAAACTCAAAACTTTTCAGAAGGTAAAAATGGCTTGATATGAAGACATATATCTCCTCACTGCGCAAGAGATGCTGAAGATGGAAAAAGCAGCCATTACTGCATCTTTTAAATAGGGATTACTGGAAAGAATATGTAAAGGATGGAATATTATTTTTATTTTATTTTATTCATTTTATTTTGTTGGCAAACCTGGAGCTCATCATCTTATCTCAGATGATGGAAATGGAAATATTTGGCCCTCCAAAATAGCTGACCCAAAAGGTGATTCTTTCCTCGTTGACACAATGAACACAAGACAAAACCTCCTGTCCACACCCAATATGTAAACAATCAGATCTTGCACAAACATTTGGTTCTCCACTCTGATTATATTAAAGCTTCTTTTACCAAACACGTCCTGCCCAGAACCTCCTGGTAAGAAAACCACAAAACATCAACACACCTTTGAGGAAGAAAAAATTGACTTTGAGAGTAAATACTGAAAAAATGCCTCTGTCTGATTCCCCAGAATTCCAGAAGCTGGCCCACTGCACAGAATATTGCCATGTGAGAGACAGGCAGTTCAACTGGAATGGCTTGTTTCACAATGTTAGACAAGGTATAGAAACCCAAGATACTGAGGGGCTGTTATCTCCAGGGCTTCCTGACAGGTGGGGACACACGCATATGACCACTGCTTCTATTCAACCGTCTCAATGGTCCACTGGAACGGCCTCTGGGCCTTGCCGCACGTGCCACCAAGCAGGGGATACGGCTGGGCCTTTCCTCCCTCAGAACATACAAGCCCTTGAGACAGTGGAGCACAGAAGGGGGCAGCTGAGCGCAGATCACCTTGGTGAGGATCCTGTTGAGGGTACGGATCGGTTTGGCAAGGAGAGCGAGGATCCGGTGGTGCCAGGGAAGGGGCGGTTGCCGATGGCGGGATAATACTGGGATACGACTTCGGAAGCTGCCTTTGTTTGTTTTGGGGAAGAGACGGAAGAGCCCCTGTTCGCTAACCAGCCCCAGGCGCTGTAGGATCCTGAAAACTGGGCGTGGGAAATGCAAGAGAGCCAAGAGCAGAAACCGACGGGCGTGGCGGGGAAATCCCTTTAGGCTGTGCCTTGCCAGGGCCCCCAGGAGATAAAGGGGCAGGAAAACCCAGGGAGAAGCTAAGAGGTAGGAGGCCAAAAGAATGACCGGGACATACAGGCGCCCCCGGTTGGCACTTAAACCCACTACCCCTACTGTTCCCCCCAACTTGATAAGAAGAAGAAAGGAGGACCCGGAGAGAAGAAAAACAGAGTGCAACAGGGTGTATGTAACCGCCAGACCCACTAAGAATCCTTCAAGGGCCAGGAGGATATCTTGAAAACTCCCCCCCTGGGCCCAGAGAGCAGCGAGCAAAAGCAGGAGAGTGAGGGCACAAGGGTAGGCAGAGACCAACAAAGCCAAAGCCACACAGAGAACATGAGGTAAAATGGTTGCCACCGGAGGGGCGGCTGGATGGGATTTGCCAGCCCCCTGTTGACTGTAGGGATCGTCGCTAGCTGGGCAGCCATCTCCTGAACCTCTCAAGGACCCCTCCTCTAGGATAGTGGGGAGAGACTGAGTGTACAAATCCTCTTTGCCTAGAAATGGTTCTAGCTCATCATCAGCTTCTTGACCATCAGGCTCCGGAACGCCTGGTCGCACCCAGATTGGCAGCAGAGCCTCAGAGGCATTTCTGCAGTGATCCAGCTCTCCAAGCAACTTCTGGTTCAGACCTACATCGGTAACTCCCTTGCCATACAGTTCTTGCTGTTTTAGACTTACCATAGAATAGTCTAAAATCCATCCTTTGCTACTTGAACCTAAGACATTGTGACCCTCCCCGTCGAGCCCCAGACACTCCTGTCTTTCCTCCAAATTTTCTGCTTCCTGCCCATCTGGGATTATATCTGCCATGCAGGGCCAATCTGGCTTCACCTCTCCACAATCTCTCATTTTTGACATCAAAGACTCTACGCCCTGATCCCTCAAGCCTAGAATGCCCTTTTGTGACCACTCTTGGACATGAGACCCAATATGCACTGTGTCCAGCTTTGGAGTTTCCTCCTCTTGATTGCATTCCTGGACCATCTGTTCATGACCGTCTAGCTCAGACTTTAAATTTACTATCTCAGCTTCAACCTGAGTTGATTCCAAAACCTCTCCAACATGTGTGCCATCACCTGGATCATCGCAAACACAATCTGACTCCAGGACATCCAACTGACACCCTTTTGGATCTAGATACTCAGTGTGCACGTCCTCCAAATCTGCCAGATGCTCCTGATTGCCCGCCACACTGTCACAAAGACCATGCCCACCCAAAAGATCCTGTCCAGAGTCTAGACTTCCAGCCTCGCATCTGTCCATTTCTGTCAGCCCTGAGTGCCCCTGCCCTGACTCCAGAATTCCCACAACCTGCCCTTCTGGGCACAACTGGCAGCAAGGTGGCGTGTAGGTAGCACCTACTTTGAGGCTTTTAGGCTGCTGCCGGACCTCCATGGCATGCTTCTGGCGCAGTTCCTGTTCACGGCGTTTATTGTATTCCAGCTGGTTTGACAGCTCAGTTTGGTGTTGCAGACGGGTAAGCTCCGTGCGGGTACGCTGGACAGTATGAAGGTGGCGAAATTCCAGCTCCTGGGTGGACTCATGCTGGCGCAGCAACATGGCACACTCCAGATCCTTCTGTGTTTGTTTCTTGTTCAGTTCCTGGAAGTCAGGAGTGGGAAAGAGAGCAGAGTCAAAATGTCCCGTTAATCTATGGTTTCAATATATATGAAATACTTGGCATTTTTCTTTCTTTTGTCCAATGAGAACCCTCTTCTTTGAAATGTTTTTATTCTATTTATTGTTTTATTATATGTACGCTGCCCTGAGTCTCCGGATTGGGCGGCTTA
>JANHFQ010004900.1:278279-288428 GCA_032468035.1 Aparallactus werneri
TTAGTTAGTGTTCAGATCAGCCTGGTGTTATGTGACTACATTTGGGACTTCTTACAGCTGGAGTGATATCTCTGTTGGTTTAAATTGTACATTGTTGTTTCTTAATTCTACCCTGTAAACTGCCCTGAGTCCCAGGAGAAGGATGGTATATAAATGTGACTATAAATAAATAAATAGATAAATAAACTGGATTTTTTTGTTTCTTTGTTTTTGTCCTTTGACAACGTTTCTCTTCTCATCTAAGGAGCTTCTTCTCTTCTAACTGACCACTGGAGAATGGAAAGATTTATATTCTTTGCAGTCATTTGTTTGTTTAACACTCAAGTATTTCTATTCCCCACGGTTAGTTAGAACGGAAGAAGCTTCTTGGATGAGAAACAAAATGTTTTCAAAGGGGGGGAAACCCCCAAGAAAGTCCAGTTTTATCTTTTGGAAAAAGCACACTTTTGGGACAACTGGGACCTGGATGATTGAGAGGTTTTGTAGACACACAAGTTTGGAGACACACATAAATACACAAACTCACACCCCAGCATGGGGTATTTAAGCAACTGACACCACAAACCAGCAACCTAAGCCCAGCTTCTTTTTACAGGTGCAGAGCTCGAGCAAAGAGGCAAAAATGCAAAGGGGTTCCATCGTCCAACATACATACAACATGTCTCGCCACCACATTTATGGAGCGGTTGAATACTCAGCCAGTTTTTCTCTGCCCAGTCTGCCTTGCAGGGTTGTGCGTATAAACTGGAAAGGGGAGGCGGGAACCACCGAGGAGGAGGAGGAAGTTGCCTTTTGCGCTTGGAAAACAGTCAAGAGATGCTGGAGTGGAAGAAACACATTTTATTTCTTTCTGTTCACACAACTCCCACAGCCAAGCAAGGGGCAGACCTTTCTTTAGCTTGCATGTCCTATTGGCCTAGAGGCTGTAAGGTGGGTGGTGACTGGTCTCAAGTCTTGTCTATCATCTTAAAAGGGGCTGAGTCACGTCGACAGGGCAGCATTTGCACAGCACGCTGAGACTGAGGATTTGGGCAACATCAGTAAAAACAAGATAAAATTTTGCTTCCTGGAACATTCTGCCCCGTGGATTTATTGTGTGTGTGTGTAGAAGCATGGTGCAAACCACCCCAGTATGGGCAAACATTTTACCAGAACGGGCACTGCCTGATCTGGGCCCCCTGGCTACGGCCTTGCTTTGTGGGTGTGGCTTTGTGAGTCAAGTGACTGAGTGGACGTAGCCAACTCAACATCACTTACGGCAATGTTGGCCATGACCACTCAGTCATGTGGCCAATGCTCAGAGACCGGGTGATTTCCAGGTACGGTACCTCCTTCATCCCCTCTTCCCCCCCCACCCCGCCCTTGGGCACCTCGGAATGAGGAGCCATGCCAAAAGCGGCTGGAGCCGTTTTCAGGACCGAGAGTCACCCACAGTGCCATCTGTTCTGTGCATGTTTGCTCTGAAACAGTTGAGGAGGAGAGAAGCTTCTTAGCTGTATCAGAGCAAGCATGCACACATCTTCTCACTCACGGTCACGGCACCCAGATCGGAACTCCTGCTGCACTGTCTCCTCTGTGCGTGTTTTCTCTGAAACAGCCAACAAGGAGGAGAGAAGCTTCTCGGCTGTATCAGAGCACACAAGCAAACATCTCACTCATGGTCAAGCTTCTCTCCTCCTTTTCACCTTCCCTCCTTGGCTATTTCAGAGAAAACAGGCACAGAGGAGATGGTGTGGCATAAGTGAGATGTGTGCGTGTTTGCTCAGATACAGCCGAGAATCTTCTCTCCTCGTTTGCTGTTTCAGAGCAAACACACACACATCTTCTCATGCACAGTCACAGCACTGGGATCAGGACTCATGCTGTACCGTGTCCTCTGCATGCTTGCTCTGAAACAGCCAACAAAGAAAAGCTTCTCGGCTGTAACAGAACAAACAAGCACACATCTCAGTCACGGTCAAGCTTCTCTCCTCCTCAGCTGTTTCAGAGCAAACACACAGAGGTGATAGTGCAGCATGAGTCCCAATCCCGTCGCTATGACTGTGAGTGAGAAGATGTGTGCATGGTTGCTCTAATACAGCCAAAAAGCTTCTCTCCTCCTTTTCAGTGTTTCAGAACACACATACCAGGAGATGGTGTGCCGTGGGCAACTCTCAGTCCTGAAAGTGGCTCCAGTTGCTTTTGGCGTGGCTCCCCTTTTCTAGGTGGTGGGCCTGCCACCTACTGTCCCAGCTCCCCCCCCCATGCCCAGAGCCATGTAGCTCTTCTCAAGGGAGTCTGTGGTGTCTGTGAGTGGTGGTAAGTGGCTGGCCTGGGCTACCTCCAAGCTTCGTTCTCTGGCAAAGAGCGAGTTCAGTCCAGCAAGATTCTATTGCACTTTTTGCAGGGGCGAGATAGAATCCTGCTGGACTGAACTTGCTCTCTGCTGGAGAATGAAGCCTCGAGGGAGTCCGTGACTTCTGTGGGCGGGGGTAGGGCCAGGCAGTGATAGTATTTACCAGTTCAGCGAACTGATTAAAATTATTGCTAATGGTGTGCACGAACTGAGCCGAAATGGCTGAATATCACCAGCGTATAAAGCCATCAGAGTAGTTTAAAAAAATATGAAGGAAACTACTCATGTACTCATCAAAACTGGACTGTGTTGTTTCTATCATATATGTGGTTTTATGCATACTTTTTATTTGTCATGTTTATGTAATGTATACCGGATGTGGTGACCCTTTGAGAGCTGTATGCAACCAAATTTCATTTTAATGTATGCGGGTTAGTGTACATTTAAAGTGATGAAGTTATTCTAAGTCTAAGACTAATGTAATCCTGTACAATAACCTACCTTTCTTATGTATTGGATGGATTTACTCAATTCATGTAGAAGACATACTAAAAGTCAATCACCTTTTCAAATGTAGATTCTGAAAGATCCAGAACTGGATGAGAAACATATCCATATGCTGTTTTCCCTTTCTCCATGAGAGGCTACACAGAGAATAAATGTGGGATTAGATTTATGTCTTTAAATCTCCCCTGCAGCATCTGAAATTTAAAAAAGGATAAACCCCCTGGCTTAGATAGATGGTATGAATGAAAGCTGTGCTAAATATTCTAGGATAGAGTAGCTGCTTGAGGAATCAACCCATCCCCTGGCAAAGAGAGAAATAATAGACAACATATTTATTTTTTTGAAGCAGGAAAGTTTATTACAATAATTTAATAGAAAAAAACCCAGTTTAAATAAATTATGCAAATACAAAATTACAATAATTAATTCAAGATAACCTCCTCCAGGGAGGGGAGGATATACTGAAAGAATTTGGGGAGGTGCAGGAAAACTTGAGATAACACTTTAGTTCATTACAATCTCAACTTTCTCCCTACTGCCATTATTAGGCATATCCAAATAAAGTCCATCAAATTATTGGATTAAAGGGCTGCTGGAATCCCCTGTAGTAATTTGCTACATCTAATGTGAAACAGCGTACCATTCCCACAGAAACAGAAGGAGAGTTCAAATATTGTGATAGGTTGGACAGGATAAAGTATTTCGGTGTTCCCAATAAATAGAGAATTTTCTAACAAACCTTGCATTTGATCGTGGCCAGAAGCGTGGGAATATTATATATACAATATATACTTACTAAAGATGGAAAGCATTTTAAAAATATCTTATATTGTGAGTGGATGAAGAGGTTTCAGATGAAATTTGGATTCAGTTATATTAGAAGGCAAAGACAGCATGGAAAGAGCCCACTAAAATCTAGTCTGGAGAACAAATGTCAAATTTGCGGCATCACATTGCCATCATGTGATGTTTCACAATGTTTTTCCCCTTCATGGAGCTGGGCTGAGCCTGTGCATGATGCATCTGACTCTCGGGCCATCAGTTTGACACCCGAGATATTATTATCATCTAGATAAGCAACATTAATTTGTCTAGACAGCACCTTGTCTTAGACAGCTGAGAAAGAAATGGAAAAATAGATTTACTGGGTACCAAAATGGCGGTCATTAAAAGCATAAGTCCAAAGTTAAATTAAAATAGGGATTTTGATTTATACATATATATTTGACCTTATATCTACTTTGATATTAAAAATGTTCTAGGATGTAAAGTTTATAGCAGCCTTTAAGGAGCCACTTGACTAGGGATGGTTAAAATAGAACTAAATGGGAGTCTCCTTTCTGAAAGGCAAACGGTCAGATTAAAGAAGTTTTGAAGAGAGGACCCCAATCTTAATCTGTGTGTACTGCAAGGATTACAAGGCAGACTGATTGGGTTGGCTGGGGAGAGAAGGCCAGATAATTAAAACTCAAATCAATAATTAGAACATTCCAATAAATTATAGGATAGACCAAGGCCTTTTATTGTCACAGCAAAAGTAGGTGTGAAGGGGAAGATGTGCTCAAATTAGTTACAAAGAAACAGGATTTTTTAAAAAAAGACCGCAAACATAAAAGACTTAGAAAGAGCACAAATACCATAGAGGACCTCTTGGGTGAAATATCAAAAGAAAAAAGGTCCTCCTTTGGCACGGAAGAATTGGAGTGTTGAGGACCCCGAAAAGAAGGCTGGATCAGTCTTTGAAAACAGCCTGGTGGCCATGAGGACGTTCATCATGCATAATGTGCCTGCGAACATGAATGCGCCGGACGCGGTGCTCCCGCCCATCTTCGTCATCACCAGCACGGAGGGGCCCTCCGCCTCCACCCGCAACTCCCCCAGTGGCCTCCAGGAGGGCCTTGTCTGGTACCCGCGGTGTCTCATAGATCAAGATGTTCAGCGTTTCTTCAAAGATCCGGGCTTCAGGAAACTCAACCTGTACATCCAGGGAAAGCAGAATGAAGCAAATCTTAAGCCTCACTATGAAATCCCCTGTTCAAACTGGAAGCAATGTAATTAACCTCTAATAATATGCTCAATGCCAGTTGCTGAAGAACACAAAACAGAGGTAACCACTGCCTCGTGTGCTTCCTGCAAGTTTAAGCATCTTGCTAGCTATCGCAAGGACAAAATTCTAAGCTAGACAGATCTCTAGTTTTGTCTTCTTACGTGTTTAATTGGATTTAATAAAGGCTATTTTCTTTAAGATCATAGCTTACATTCCCATATGAAGACACCAAAACATACAGGTAGTCCTTGACTTACAACTGTAATTGAGCCTGGAATGACAGCTATAAGTGTTGCTGATTAGATGGGTCATCCTATGACTGACTCAGTTTTATGAGGGTTTTTTCCCCCTGTAGTGGTTGTTCAATGAATCATCACAGTTGTTAAGCAAAACCATTATCCGCAGTGGACACTGGAAGCAAACACTGGTTTTTGGCAAAAGACACTTTAAATTGTGGTCATGTGACCGCAGAATGCTACAAACGGCCATAAATGGTGACTTGGTGCTAAGTGCCCAAAATGCAATCATGTGACTGGGAGGGGGGAGCAGCTGTCCAAACTTTGAATCTGGGATTGTCATAACTGAATGGTCACCAAACGACCACAAGCCAATGACTACTATACAGATAGTCCTTGACTTAACAACAGTTCATTTAGTGACTCTTCGAAGTTACAACGGCACTGAAAAAGTGACTTATGACCATTTTTTCACATTTATGACCATTGCAGCATCCCCGTGGTCACGTGATCAAAATTCAGATGCATGGCAATTGACTCACATTTATGAGTTGCAGCTTACAGGATCATGTGATCCCCTTTTGCAACCTTCTGACAAGCAAAGTCAATGGAGAAATCAGGTTCACTAAACAACCATGCTACTAATTTGACAACTGCAGTGATTCACTTAACTAAATGTGGCAAGAAAAGTCGTAAAATGGGGGAAAACTCGGTTAACAAATTTCTCAGTTAGCAACAGAAATGTTAGACTCAACTGTGGTCATAAGTTGAGGACTAGCTGTATTAGAAAATCAAAGCTTCATATTTGGAGGCCTGAGGACCGGCCATACCTTACCTTGGTCTGCTTCTTTTCGGTGGCATAGACAATGGAAGTACAGCAAACCTCCGCAATCTTGCGACCTTGCCCATAGAATGACCAGCAGCAGATCTCATCCCCAAGAACGTCTTTGATGAAAAGCACCCGTCCGTTGAACCTCAGAGCTAGTTTGTCAAACAGTTCGATATTCTTCAGTAAGTTGTCATCAGAGTTACTTCGCGGGGTGGGGACGGGGGGAAGGGAGAAAAAAGAAAACTGTGTAGATACTACTGAAGAAATGGGATCAGTGGATAACTTGGGAGCAACGATCCCAAGTTCATCCTATTTTGACAACAGGGCCATAGCTTACCTGGTATAGGAATACTTGTTATTGCTTCTGTTATGCAGTAACTTCACCACAGGCTAAAGGGAAAGTGAGAGATATGAATGAATTGAAGATCACCACCCTTCTTGCTAAGAGGTATAACAAAGCAAAATAGACCTTCCCTCATAATGGGGGACTGCATTTAGAAGAACCCTTAACTTGTCTTGATACCACATTATATGAGGACATACATCCAAGACACTTAAGTTTGCCTGATCTCTTATGATTTCCTGTGGTAAAACTTGTATGGCTTCTCAGCCTCTTTACCTTGGAACATCTTGAGATGATCTGCTGCTCTTCCTTAGGAGATGTCACCATGGGGATATGGCAGAGAGGGTCATAGGCTTCACTTTTTTGCTAGGAAGGAAAGAAACATATTTTTCTAGACTTGCTATTCATTATTTACAAATGTACTAAATAGATGCATAAGGTAAAGGTAAAGGTTCCCCTCGCACATACGTGCTAGTTGTTCCCAACTCTAGGGGGCGGTGCTCATCTCCGTTTCAAAGCCGAAGAGCCAGTGCTGCCCGAAGACGTCTCCATGGTCACGTGGCCGGCATGACTATACGCCGAAGGCGCACCTTCCCACCAAAGATGGTTCCTATTTTTCTACTGCATTTTACATGCTTTTGAACTGCTAGGTTGGCAG
Source organism: Aparallactus werneri (assembly GCA_032468035.1). Lineage (NCBI taxonomy): Eukaryota > Metazoa > Chordata > Lepidosauria > Squamata > Lamprophiidae > Aparallactus > Aparallactus werneri. The sequence goes on from JANHFQ010004900.1 coordinate 285,235, forward strand.
AAGCTGGGACAAGTAACAGGAGCTGACTCTGTTACACAGCGCTTGGGATTCGAACCATCAAACTGTTGACCTTTCTGATCTACAAGCTCAGCGTCTTAGCCACTGAGCCACTGCATCCCTGTAATAGATGCATACATCATGCTAAAACACAATTTGTGAATAAGCCATTCTTGACTGGGTCCACAAAAGCTGTTAAGCCGTAAAGTTGCCCTGAGTTCGATAGGAGTTGGGCGGCCTATACATTTTATTAAATAAATAAATAAACAAACAGTGGCTTAGAATACATAACCACTGTCTGTACAAGTGGCCTTCATTAAAGAAATTGTGCCATGGTGCAGAGTAATGTGTAAACCAGTGTTTTTCAAACCTTGCAACTTTAAGATGAGTGAGCTTCAACTCCCAAAATTTCTGGGAGTTGAGATCCATATATCATACAGTTGCCAAGTTTGAAAAAAAATGATGTAAACCAAGTCACTGTATGCTCAAAAAAACTAAAATGAAAGGCATCATTTTAGCATCATAGCATCATAGAACAGGTATGCCCAACCTTTTGCCTTGCCTGAGCTGCATTGTGAAGGGGAACTGTCTTGGATCATATAAAATAAATATAACATAGTTAATGTCTGTGGATGGACATAATCTTAAAAGTTTATGATCTCCTTGGGCTGCATTATTAGCTGTCCAGGGCTGTATATGGCTTGTGGCCTGGACACACCTGGCATGTTTCTTTTTTAACAGAAATTTAAAAAGGGAACTCCAAGTAACACTTGAAAATTAAATGCTTTTCTAATATGAAGTCAGTTCTCCTTCATAGATACTGAATATAAACATACAGAAAATGGGAGAATATATGTAATATGAATGTAGATATCCATGCTTTTCATGTAATATCTGGGGAGTTCTTTCTCCCTCTCTTTTTTTTGGGTAATGCAATTTAAATGACCCAAAACAGAAGGAAAAAGAATATGGAAAGAAAAAGATGATTAAGGAACCAATTTTATACCTTTACATAACTTTCCCTTTACCCTTTTTTCATTTTAACCATGATTCCATGAAGTAGGTAAGGCTAAAAAAATAGTATTAACTCGAAGTCAGCCAGAGTGCTTCCATGACTAAAGGGGGAATCTCTCAGCTAGCACTTTCCTCACTGTAGCAGCGCAGCTCTCGGGCTGAGAGAAGACTGGCTCAAAGTCACCCAGTGAGTTTCTAGGACTGAGGATGGAGTAGGAATTGGGTCTCCAACTCCAATAGCAGAACCATTACATCACCCTCTGTATTGCTTCAAGTGAGATGATAATGGCTGGAAGATACTAGAAGACACTGAGACACCACTGGGAATAGGGCCCAAGTGAAATAATCATCAGGAGAGCCCATTCTGGTAAAACAGGAGTCCTCAGCCATTGGTCCCTCTAGGCAGACAGGACAGATCTTGCTTTCCTCTCTTGTCATTTCTTCTAAGGTGTGTGAGACTCAAGGAAGGCATTTGGCTTCTAATTTCTCAGCCACCCTCACCTGTAGTGCAAGCTGGCAGTCCTCAACCAAACCTTGGATCAGATAGTACCGGGCTTCACACAACACTTCCTCCAGCTCCCGCTGTGACTCTGGAAGAGATACTGAACCATCTCGCAAATAATTCAAAATAGTTCCAAAATGGCGGCCGCTTCGGTCAATCAAAATCCAACCTGGAAAAGCAGTTAATTTTAGTCCCTAAAATTTAACAGGTTAAAAATGCTGTAGACCAGGGTTTCCCAAACTTGTCAACTTTAAGATAGATGGACTTCAACTCCCAGAATTCAACAGCCAGCCATGCAGGCTGGGGAATTCCAGGAATTGAAGTGCACAGGTCTTCAAAGTTGTCGGGGCCGAAAAACCTTGCTGTAGAATGAAGGATCTTTTTAGGTGACCTGCTCACTCTAAAATGACTTTGAGGGGAAGATACAGTTGTTGTTATTATTTGTACTGATACAAGATTGTGTTGATGCTAAAAGAACAAGTTCTTCTTTTAATTATGGACTTACAATATACTTCATATCTCAAAAAAGAAAATGTAACAACCCTAGACCTAGCGGAATCTTTTTTAGGAATCTACTTTGGATATTATGCCATGGCAAGTGGCAGCATTTGGTTGATCTTGTCTGGCCTGATTAATAATTGGATGGGAAATCCCCAGGAAGTATCAAGCAAGGCTGGCTTGGGGATACCGAGAGTCAAAGTCCACACCTTAAAAGTTGCTGAGGTTAGAAAAGCTGAAATAAGTCACCCTGAAATTTTCCAAGGGCTCCCTGGAACCACCTTGGATGAACCCCCAATGCAATCTCCCATTATGCAGAAAATCCCATTTCTAGCTGTGGCAGAAATGGGGTAAGCTAAGACTCATACCTTCACTATCTGTGAGGACTTCCATTCGGCCACTGAACATGGCCTTGAGCATGGTATCTTGCTTGGTCAGGGTCTGCACGGTGGTGTAATGCAGAGATCCTCCCACATTCAGCTTGACATACTTGCTGCTGGGGTTCAGGGGCTTGAGATCCAAAGTCACCTCGTTTACCCCACCCCTGCCATCCCGTCGGTGCTGGGTTGGGACCAGCGGAGCACAATTCTCCAGGGATGGGGATGAATCTGTTGTGGCCTCAGCTGACATAGCCACCTACAGAAAGGAGGAACTGAGCAAGGAGACCTTCCAACAGCATATTTCCTGCATGAAACATTAGCTGAAGCATTTCAGAATCCCCCTTTGACTTTCTCTAAAAGGCAGTCCATTTTTGTTTGTCTTTAAAGAAGAAACAAGACGCAGGCTTGGAAATTCCCCCAGCAAATTTATTTCCAGTATTATTTGGCTAAATGTCTCCCTGCAGCGATGCCATTATCACCTCCCCCTTTATATGTACCCTCTGCAAGAAAAACTGGATTCATTCCATAATGCAGGTAGCAGCAATGGATACCACTCAAGCTTATGGGATCTGTATTATAGGTTACTAACTGGAGCCAAATGTAATCCCTTTCATTAAGAGTTCACAAACAGAATGATTGGAGTGATACATCACACTAAGCCATATAGTGACTTGCTTGTTTGACATTGGGTAAAACCAAACAAGTGATGTTTAGTTACCATATCTAAACAAGTCAAGACAATGCACAAATGCACTAGACCAGACATACGCTCAAACAAAGAACTAGTGATCTGTACCAGAACC
>JANHFQ010004904.1:34058-44078 GCA_032468035.1 Aparallactus werneri
ACAGGAAGGCCTGGAGGAACATTGTCCATGGGGTCGCGATGAGTCGAACACGACTTCGCAGCTAACAACAACAATAAGTCACAATCCCCACAAAGATTAGAAGTCTTTTCATGGCCTGTCCAAGAGCCTGGTTTTCAGTTATCATAAGATCCGATCCGATCACGATTGCTGACAAGGGGTAGGAGAAGCAATGTTACCATTAAAAGGTGTTAAGAAGTGACCATCTCATCTTAAGATGTCTGACATATGCTGATTCATGTTTTTCACTGTCAATGTCATCTGCAAGAGTAAAGGCACCTTGCATGAGGGACATACCAGTTTATATGCCATTTTGAAGAGAATTTGTTAAAGTGGACCACTGGAACTTCCTTGTAGCACAGTGTTTCTCAACCTTAAGTCATGGCTTGCTGGGGAATTCTGGGAGTTGAAGTCCAGATATCTTAAATTTGCTAAGGTTGAGAAACACTGCTTTACGGGATCTCTGCATCAATAAGCTTTTGACTGCACAAGTGAAAAGGGTTCAGAGCTTGAATCGCATGGTCAAAGCTGCAATCATAAGGTTTTTTTTTTACTCTCCACAGGATGGGTCTGCCAGGAACCACTGCAAAAAGTAATAGGGCTCAGAACAAACAGTAAAATTTATGTTATTTGCATTAAATATAACTTAAAATTCAACATGGCTTGTTATTTTTAAATAATGTGTTTAATAATTTCCTCCTTCTCTTACACTAATAGTTTTTTTAAAGGTGCCAGTTTGGGATGGAAGTGTTAAATGAAAAGTAATAATAGCCAATAGTCATTATTAATCAATAATGTGATAGTCAAGGGAAACATCAGATTTCTGCCATTTGTCCTCATGCAAAAAACAACTCAATATTTGAAAATTTAAAGATTCTCACTTTTATTATCATTGCATTTCTTGATAACTAACATTCAACCATGAATGTTGATTCCTTACAGCTGAGGATCTCCATCAACATGGTGCAGGGAATAGTTTCAACAGAACTATTTTGAATCCTGAAGTAATTGTGCAATAACAGAACTTATCTTGTTTGCTTAGTCTTCCTATTCTTGACCCTCCCTCAGGTGCATTGGGACTACAATCCTAGAACTGGTCAAATTAGTCAGGAATTCTAGGATTGAATTCTCAATAGATGAAAAGAAACTCTCATAACTATAAGCAGAAGATGTTGGAAAACGTTTCAACATGTCTTGAAAATAAAAGGGCAGTTTATGTTAAGCTTTTGTCTCGGTCAGATTAAGCATGAAGAATAAAATGAGAATAATCATCTTTAGGCTGTTGCAAGGTACAATGTGTAATTATTACAAATCACTTTATGGTTGAAAAATATTAATACTAAAGAATAGCCATTATTGCTTTAACCTAGGTTTTCATTTTTAATTTTAACTAAGCTCTACAGAATGTTTTTCTCTATATATCTCTCTTAGTCCTTTTCCTCCATCATTTTAATGGGATGTTTGTGAATTTTACTACCAATCAGATAATGTTGGTTACAATTACAGAACTGTTATAAACCTTTGAGGTTCTGTGAGTTGATAGACTTTGGCATCTGGAATATATTTTTCCTCTGCTTTTCTCCATATAATAATGTTATCTGAACTTCTCTGAAGTCTTGAATAATTACAGAAATTCATAATGTACTTCTTAGCAGATTCCCTTTTTAAGAAAATATATGAAAATACAGAGATGCGTAAAAAGCCATTTATAAATTGTTCTTTTGTTTTCAAACCAGTTCTGCTTAAAAGAGACTAGTTTTTTCCCACCTGATCTTACAAATACTGTTGGCAATTTTTCCCCCCAATGCCTCTAACATATTTTCACTTAGCACCAGTTTGATGTATAAGATCTGACAGCCAGGCAGTTATAGGCCACCTGCATCACTGTTGCCATGACAACACTGAAAGACAATCCATGATCCCATGCCCTGGTCACACGTTTCAATACAGCTTATCTGTCCAAAGCCACTGAGTCTAATGGAAGAGAGTAATTACAATCTTCCACTCATTGTCAAAATTCTTGCCATATAATTCTCTTCAAAATTATTTTATTCCTCTCACATGGCTGTTTTACACACCAAAAAAAAAAAAAAGGGGGGGGGGGAAGCCTGAAGGAAATTTCAGGAGTGGAAGAAGGATACAAGCACCCTTTTCCTTTGCTACAGCAAAGCACAAGCAAAACAAACCAGCCACTAAAAAGGATAAATCATGCCTTTGCCTTCTCACCCATCCATATTCATACATCATATCTGGCTGTTTTTTCAACTTCAGAAGGAAATAGTCCTTCAGAAGGTTTCTTCTCCATGACACGATGAGAATACAGGGTCAAAATCCTGTATCCTCATTAGCCAGGAATCTAGATACCGTATCTGAATTCTGATTCTGCTGCAAACAATGATACCTCATTTTATAACTTAATTTTGCACATTATTTGAATGTAAAGATTCAAGTTCAGTTCTCTAGTTAGCCATAAATACTTGGTGACTGGTTTACACAATACACTACTTAACCACAACTGTTAAAAATCTAGTGGTTTTTTCCCCCATACACTATGTTGATTGATTGGTTTTCACTATAGTTTGTTCACTTCTAGCTTAGTCTCTTGACTGAATCAACTCTTTTACTTTGCTTATGATTATATTCATGCTATTTTAGAAAATGTTGTGAGAAAGTGGAGAATGTTCCGCCAACCCACCTTTCAGCAACTTTGAAACAGTCACTGGAGGTAACTGTGTGAACAGCCCTGAAAGGAATCCCATCATCACATTTTGTACCTTTTCTTTTCTTTCAAAATTTAAGATAGGAATATTGGCTACTTTGAATCTACAAGCATAATTTATGGTTGTCATAAAAATCAAGATAAAAAACACAGAAGGAGAAAGGCAGGGTGGAGTTATGATTATGAAGCTTACATGGAAAATAGAAATGAGCAAGGAAAATGTAAAATCCTATAATGGGTGTTCACATTTCACCAAACAATATTCTGGCACTGTTTCCACATCAGCTATTGTCTCTCAGTGTAAGTAACCAAGCAGGTCTGCTAGAAAGGAAAGATTATAAAAAGATGAATAATTATAACTTGGCTAGCATTTGAAGCTATTTATAGTGTAGATCTATACGCAGGACCAGATCTTGGCTCCTGCCTTCTAAACAGGCCCTAGCATTGAAACTGTACTAGTATAATAGCATATTTCTCACTGTAAAGAATGGTTTTATCTAATATTATTGAATGTATGGTATTGATGAACAGATAAAGTTATGTCTGAATTTAATTTCTATTAATTGAAAAACAGTAAATACTCTATCAGAATGGATATCAGAATGGAGAACAACCTTTCAAACTTGGGACTAACAGAAACTTGACCATAATGCTGGTCTTCCCCACCATACAGAGTATTAGTTTAATTTATTTTTAATAGTTATTTATTGTTATGTTTTTAATTTTCCCTGTGAACCGCCCTGAGTCGTATGAAATAGGGCGGTATATAAATCCTGAAATAAATAAATAAATAAATACCACAATGTCACAAATGATCTGGGGACAATCTATGAACCCAGGTTAAGGCAAACAAAAGATCCATGGATGCTAGAGGTTAGTGTATTTATGTGCCATGGTCGACACATTGGCTTTTACAAAGCTCAATTCATACTATGCAGTATTAAAAAAAACAGAACAAGTGGGACATGGGATTAGTTTCCTAATATTTCATGAGATAAGAAATATCCTGAATCAATTTCCAGATATAATGATTAAAACATTTTTATGATTATACTGTAAATCAGTCATGTCTTAATTAATTTAACCATGTATTTAAACATATATTTCAGCAGAAGCCAAATACAATAAGATTTCTCCTTAATCTAACTAATTGGAAAGTGAAAATAAGGTACAGATGTCTAACTCAGACCAAGTTCTAAAATGCTGAAGAAACAGAAGTCCAGCTGGGTCTTCAGCAAGCATAAATGAGAAGCAATTGCTCCGCTGTAAATAGGATTACTTTCCTTTCCCTCATCCAAATAGCACAACATCAATCATCTGTCAAAATTCCCATGCCCAAATTCCTTCAACCATAGTCAGATATGTGACTAGAATCCATAAATCCGCTCCTTTGCATAGAATGCAAAAGCAATATAGAAATAAAACAACTTAGTGAAAAAATGCACTGAAAGAGAAATCTCAGCACATCAGTTTTTAGCCTATTTTTTTAAATTTCCATCAGAGGTCCACACCAATACAAAACATCAAATGCTTCTTGAAACTTTAAAAAACAATAAAGGCACAGGAAGCACTATAACATGATTAGTGCATGTGCATGCATACACACAATTATTCATAAGTGTTGAATTTCTTCACTGTAGTGTAATATTTATAATAGACAGTTAACTGAACTTTTACTATTATTATGGTTAGTTGCACAGTTAGCCAGATATTTAGCCAGGATTTGGCATGTTAGCCACTTACTGAGTCCTTCCCAAGGACCTGGGATAGAAAGATATTGTTTGATGCTATTAAAGGTATCATTCCTGGTTGTAAGCTCTTCCAAGTAAAGCTGTCTTTTGCAGCTGACTGTTGGCAATTTTGTCAATGCCAATGGTGTTCAAGTGGTGCTATAGATGTTTTGAGATTACACCCAGGATGCCTATTAATTATTTAGTCATGTTTTTAAAGTCACCTTCCTGCTAAAGATTACAAAATAATCATCATAACAGAAGTGTGACATTGGTAAATATTTGTGACATAATAACAGAAATCTTCACTAGTTTTGTCCTATTGAGTCAGTGCAACTCTAAGTATTCACAAGAGAATAAGAGACAATACAGCTAATTAAAGGTGGAGGAAGGGAGGCTGACAAAATGAGCTTAATTTGGAATCTTATAAATAAGCCTTGAAGTAGTAATGTGGCATACAATGAATTTGTATTTTCAAAACTAATAGGCCTCAATAGACACATCTCCTGAATTTAACCAATCTTCATTTAAAGCATCCATGTTAGTGGTTATCACCAAATCTTGTGATAATGAATTCCACAGGGTAATTATGTACTGTTTGAAGGTGCTTTTCTCTCTCCTAAATCGCCTTCTAGCCAGCTTCAGTTTCATTGGATGATCCCTTGTCCTAATATTTTGAAAACAGGAGAAACATGTCTATCTACTTTCTCTATGCCACCTGTAATTTTATAAATCGCGTTACCCCATTGTTTTTTCCAACGTGAAAGAATTCCATTCTTTTTTCATTAAAAAATTCAAGCTGCAATCATTTTAATTGGCCTCATCTATTTGTTTGCAGTTCTACTACTACCTTTTTCAAATGTGACAAATAGAAGTGTATTCAGTAATCCAGATGTAGACCTCCCATCCGTGTAAATGGGAATGTTGGAATGTTGACAATTCTATTTTCAATCCATTTTCTAGTAATTTCTTGCTGTAAGGACTGAATGTGACAAGGCAGGATCCATTACTGCTCTGATCAGACAGAACTGTTTTTTGATTATGGAATTCTCCAATTTTCAAGGCTGGATGTAAAGCAGCCAAAATTTACTAGCTGCAAAAGACAAAATCAGAAGACCAAAGCTTCAGAGTCTGGGACTATATACATATAGTAGATCTCTTTCTGCTATAACCCAGTTACTGAATGTAGGATTCGGTTTCTGGTGAAACAGAGACTATGTAAAGTCTCACAGCACCATAGGATTTGTCTTTTTCACATTTGCTGTATGCTACATTGACGTTTAATTAAGTTATCCACTATGACCCAATATCTTTTCCTTGATTAGTTGCCAACAGCTCAGATCTGAACAGTATATATATAAAGTAGTTGTGTGTACTATGTCAACCTTACACCCACAAAGTGAACTTACATTTGCCATCTAATTAACCATGCAGCCAATTAAAGATGATTTTTCTAGAATTCTTCTCAGTCACTACACTGAATGTGGTTTTTCCATAAACTTGCTAGCACATTGCTTATTCCAAATCCAGATCATTTATGAATATTTCTCTCTCTTCATATGCAGCTGACTAGATAAATCTATATTTTCCATTTTTAAAAAATTGGTGTTATGATGGCTATCTTGCAGTCTTCTTAGTATTAATCTGGATTTAAGAGGGAAGTGTCTGCAGATAACCTTAGCAGAGAGGCATATAACCCTAGCTTGTGCCACATATAACCTAGCCCCATGCCATGCAGGGTTTTAAACATGATAATTGGCACCTGGAATTTTACCAGAAAGCAACTGGAAGCCAGAACAGTTGATACAACAATAGTATAACTTGGAGAAACTACAGGGTGCCAGAACTATACATTTGAACCAATTGCAGATTCTGGTTGGTTTTCAAGAGGAAGACCACAGAACGCACACTGCATAATGGGCACTTTCCCCTATAAGTTAGGTTTCATAATACTAATGTTTTGTACCAGATCATGATCACTGTAGAGTGAAATTCAAGTTAGCCTACCCGTGTATATTTCATGACTATCTATTTTAAGTCAGTCTTTTAAAACGCCTATGTATTTGGGGTTTTGTGCATGAATTACTCTGATAATGGTAACCCAGTCTATTCCCTGCCCCTATTGTTATAAAATTTCCTTGCAAGCCTGCCAGATATTTTTAGCCATCTCAAAACTACCTCACATTTTTGATCAAGTGGGCAATATCACATTCCTAGTTCTAATGTATTAATGTGAATAGATATTGCCATCCAGTTATTCTGGGGAGGAATCTGGTCTTCCATTGAAGACCAGATTCTGGTCATCTAGGATTGGCTCATTTGATTAAGATATTAAGTAGTCAGTTGGACTACTGCAACGGGCTTTACATGGGGCTACCCTTGAAAAGCATTCAGACTGCAGTTAGTCCAGAATGCAGCCGCGCGGGTAATCATGGGTATACCGCAGTACACCCATGTAACGCCCCATCTGCGCGAGCTGCACTGGTTTCCTGTGGGTTTCCGGGTGCAATTCAAGGTGCTGGTTATGATCTTTAAAGCCCCACATGGCTCAGGACCGGGTTACGTTTGGGACCGCCTTCTACAACCATTTGCCTCCCAACATCCTGTTAGATCCCACAGTCGGCCTCTTACAGGTTCCATCTGCTAAACAGTGTAGTGTCGGCTGGCGGGACCAGGTGGGAGGGCCTTCTCTCCCACGTGCCGACCCTTTGGAACCAGCTACCCCCAGGGATCTGGATCATCCCTGACCTGCTAACCTTCCATTGGGCTACCAAGACATGGTTCTGCCAACAGGCTTGGAGCCAGTGAGCCCATCGGGGGGGGATGAATATTAATATTACTGAGATTTTGTATTGTTTTTAATGTTTTTTTAATATTTTAACTGTTTTACTATTATTGTTTATTGTTGTGAGCCGCCCGGAGTCCGCAAGGAGGTGGGCGGCATATAAATTTTCACAATAAAATAAATAAAATATTAATTCAAAATGCCCAAAGGTTTCTTTTCCCGTGTCCTTGCTGCTCTCCTTTGGGATGCCGGTGGCACCGGGATGATCGGCGCTCCAGCCAGGGGCCTTTCTCTGGAGAAACCCCCCCGCCGCCGCTCCCCACTTCGTGCAGCCCAGTGGAGCTGGCGGAGAGGGGGAAGGAAAAAAATGGCAGTTTTGGACGGCAGTAGCATCAGCTGTTTTTTGCATCGTGCACGGGGATAGGTTGCACACGCATGCACAGGGAGTGGTGGTCACACGTGCATGTGTGGGGGTGGGTCACATGCGCATGCGTGCAAGGGTGGTAGTGGTGCAGGGGCACAACACCCCGCGTGTGTGCCCGTGTGTGCCCACATTTGGCACAGTGCCCCCAAAAGGTTCACCATCCCTGTCCTAGCCCCAGTTGTTAAAATAGTGTTTCTCCTTTTTAACAAGTTTTGACATGAATAATCAACTTTGCTAATGATGAAGCAGTTGGGGTAGGGGTCTCCCCAGCTCCTATTGGCTGCATGAACTGGCAGGAGGGGGGAAGGAAAAAAATAACAGCAATTTTGGCCAGCAGAGCCAAACAGCTGAGTTTCTGGCGCACATGTGTGGGGAAGCACATGCACAACTCCAGGGCGCCTCCTGTGCCAGCCAAACATGGCTCCACGTGCTGCTTCAGGCACACGTGCCATAGGTTTGCCATGGTGGGGCTAGGATGATACTTACATGACCTCATTAGCACATGACCCGTTAACAAGTTAGGAAGATATCTTCCTGCCATGGTGAGGCATGAAAACAAGCCCTTAGTATTCTTATGTTCATGATGCATACCTTAATGCATTGCTTTACTTTCCTATCAGCAAGGATGCTCTATATCAGAGATGTCAAACTCGATTTAATTTAGGGCCGCATCAGGGATGTGTTTGATTTCAGGGGGCTGGGTGTGGCCAGGAATGGTGTGGCCAGCTCACCATCAATTGCTGAGGCTCCGTTTTCAGCCACGGCGGCCTCCTGTAGCGCTCTGCCAGTAAAAACGGAGATCCCCAGTTCCATTTTCGCTGGCAGAGGCACCGTGGGCTGTCCTTCATTGTTTCCAGAGCAGCTCCACAGGCCAGATTTAAGCACCCCGTGGGCCGGATTTAATCCACAGGCCTTGAGTTTGACACCCCTACTCTATATGATCAATTCAGAAACTAGATCCATGTTTTTTCAAGGCAACTTTTCCCAACTTGACACCCTCTAAATATGTTTGATTAAAATGATAATTCTCCCCCATCTTTTCAGCATACTGTCTGGCATAATTCTACAAATTTGCAGGGGCACTGATACATGTGAGTAAACAGATCAAGACACCATACATTGCAAATTCAGTGCTACATCCACACAAGACCATTCTTACATGTAAATAATTTTGGAGTTATACAGTGATTAATTAAAACTTTATTCTCTTAATATTTAATGTTCTTCTGCATGCTAAAAAAATTGTTGTGTTAATTGTGGCATTCTTGTATTAAAAAGTGAAATGTCTTACAGTTCAATCTCCCTGCTTTTGTTTTGTTCTACAGCTATTCATTTCAAACTGTTAATAAAACTTTTCTCTGCAAATATTGTACAGTTATGGCAAACAAGCCACTAATCAGTGATTCCTATATAAGATTATTCAGTATTATGAATGTATTGTATATTGTCAGAAGGTCAAATGGAAATGAGCAACTGAGAAGGGAATGCCAACTTGTGACGTAGGAACTCAAGAGTTTTGACATGCAGTACATGAAAAGAGTAAATAAAGAAAACAATGTTCATTTTATTACATCTCTCACTATACAAAGGGTGCAATGGTTGCTAAACACATTTTATTGATCTTTACACACAGTAAACAGTGGCTCAAACTTGGTGAAAAATTGTATCTAAAATGTTACAAAGATTGGAAAAAAGTTTAGCATACTGTAACAAAGTGCTTCTTAAACCACATCCCCAAGGAACTTATTTTGCAAATTTGTCCTTGAAAAGAGCTTGGCTTTTGGATTAGTTTAACTAAGTGAGTACCACACGCATGAAGAAAATATGTTGGCAGACAAGTTTCTCAGAGGTCACATTGTTGAATTTCGGGGGGGCACACAAAAACTCCAAGTTAAAAATTAGAGAATGGGAATTTTTAAGTGAAAAACACTGACTTTTTCCTTCAATTTTTTTGTAGAAGTATCTTTTAGCTTTTATTACAACCCATACCAAATATTGAAATAAGTTAAATAGTATACTAGCTCTTTGAGCTTTTACCTACTTTGGAGTGCTTTCCACTCATTCTTGAATCAGCAGAAAATAGCATCAATCTGAGAATTTTCTGTCTCAGACTTGTACTCCCTATCCCATCTCTATTCTCCATTTTAAATCTGCGCTCATCTGACTTTCCACTAAAATTGTAATAAAACTAACAGATTCTGTACACTTTAAAACTGTCCTTGGACTGTGTTGGAGTAAGGAAACACTACTCAAATAGTGTTCATCAATTTAAGGATAATTGAAGCCTGGATCTCTTTCTAGCTAGAAAAAACATGAAGGGAATATTAGAGGAAAACAGAAGAAA
>JANHFQ010004904.1:48216-59029 GCA_032468035.1 Aparallactus werneri
CCTTGTAGATCATCTAGTCCAACCCCCTGCCCAAGCAGGATAATTGCCTCTACCTAGGATCAAACTCACAGCCTCCTGATTATGAGGTGAAAGCTCTACCTCTAGGCCATCTCTTTGGGCTCTTAATAAACATATCACGATCAGGGTACAAAATTGCAATGCTTTCTTATTTTCTGCTTAGAAAGCTGTTCTAAATCTATGGAATATGAGAGACATTTTTTCATATTTCAATTCATAATCACTGCCTATGGTCATATAAAAACTAAAGGTTTAAAAGGAGAAATGACAAGAGCCATCACATATGTGCTTCCTACAGACTCTCTTTTCAGATACTATTTTCTCCCAGTTGGATTTGTGTCAGAAGTTAATTTCTGTCTAAAAGAAAATTGGTTTGGGGGAAGGGGCAATTGCAGAAGCTAAGTCACACAGGCAGGGTGGGGTGGGGATCTCCATTCATCTTTTCTGCTCTTCAACTTGAAGTTTCCATACATCTCATATTTCTACTTGACTGCACCAGATATTGGTTTAAATAAATGTTCCAACACTGTATCTCATTTAGCCTTACTGGAAGTTACTTCCAAGAAAGCATGTGTGCACGATTGTCAGTACAAAAGATGAGAGATGGCTAAAAAAATTCTATCACAAACAAATTATAATTCCAATATTGAAAATCAAAAGCATGATAGATTATAACACTAACAAAAGAAGATTCTCAATAGCTTGTGTTACTGAAGCATGGTTGCCTAAAACAGCAAATCAATAAAAAAAGAACAAACATGGAGTGCATCAAGGAAGAGTTATACCTCCACAAAGTGGGAAACAAGAAACCATATTAGCTTGCTAAGAATGGGAGTATTATATTTTTATCTCACTTTTATTATTTATATAACTAACTCAAGGCAGTAAACATTCATAGTAACCCTTCCTATTTCCCCCACAAAAGCCCTGCGAGGTGAGATGGTTGAGAGTGTAACCTGCCCCAAATCACCTTTTATAGTTAAAGCAGAACTAGAACTCAGTGTTGTCTGGTTTCTAACTTGGTATAAAGGTGGTATTTTCTCTGAAAATAAGATTTGGTCTAAGATTTTTAGGAGCTCCAACATAAGCACTAAGGCTTATTTTGGGGGAAACACGATTTCAGGGTGATCAGCCTGGCTCGGCACACACACACACCCCAGGTGCATGCACAAAAGGTGGCGAGCGTGCACAGTCCGATGTTGTCCAGCAGGAGCCGCAGCACTCTGATCCCTTGGTCGGCGCCCTCTGGGACTGCACAGCCTGTGCAGCACGAGTTGATTACCTGTTCAAGCAGCAGAGGCAGGGGGGAGGCACGCAATATGGATGTGCCATGCAGGCTGAGAGACAAAGTGGACAGGCGGCCACAGGCTTGTCTTCACATCTCACAGCTTGCCTGTGGCCTGTACAGCACGTTGGGATCACCTGCCTTCCCCCCCCCCCAACCGCGCGTCTGCTGCCAGTGCTGCCATGCGAAGACAAGCATCCCGCGGCTGGCCACCTGCTCCAGCCCACCAAAGCAGGCATGTCCCGATCGCCTGCCTCCACCCCTGCTGCTTGGACAGGCAATCGACTCAACCGTGCTGTGCAGGCTGTAGCTGCTGCCGGACACCATTGGACCCCACATCCTCAGTGCTTCCGGTGCCGGCCATGCCCACCAGCCCCAGGCTCTTCCCTAGGGCTTATTTTGGAGTAGGGCTTATATTAGATGCATATTTAAAAATCAGGCTTGGGCTTATTTTCAGGAAATGATCTGTTTAATAGTTTGCAAATGTTTTCCCACTCCAATTTTTAAAAAGTAACTAGCTTAGCATTGAGAAATATCCAACTCTGTAAGAGTAATATGAAACTGGATTATATTAAAGACTAGGCCGCTAGAGAAAAAGCTCAAATAATTCCTCAATAAACCTGTGCACAATTTACTGTTCCCTAATTTTCATATTTTTTCTGCTACCATCTTCATTATCATCATTTTAGCCATTGTCTATCCACTGCAGGATGAAGGCTTCTTCCCCATGTTTCCAACCTATATGACCCTGAGAATGCTATTTTCAGCAAACAACCCAAATGTATGAATATTAAATTATACTCTTCACGTGTACATACAAGGATGAGAAGCTTTTACTTTTAAGTAGAGAGCTAGATTCTCAGAGCTTTCACATTAAACTTAAGTACCTAAACTTAAAATCAAACATTGGAAGAACCAGAACTAGCAATGAAGTATATACGTCTCTTCTTCTGCTACCCCCTTTACTATTTCTGCTCCAGAATATCCTCTTCTTTTACCATCAGAATGAGCATTTTGACTGGATAAAATTAACACCTAAATGGATTGGAACAATTAGTTTCCAAGGGTGAACTAAGAAAAGGCTATACACTAAATCAAAATTGCTACATATGAGAAATCCTATCCTTACAGCAATCTGTTACCTCACTCAGAATTGCAAAGTATTTCTGAAGTTTTTCATACTTTACTTTTCCCCCCATGAGTTTTCAAAGTTTCTCTGTCAGTAGCACAAAAAGGAAAAAAATGTCACTGTCCTCACTTCAGTTTATATAAAAGCTCTGATGATATAGTGATTAATTTCTTGTACTAAAACTGTAAACGTATACTTGTCCACCCTTAGCCACAGAAACTCACTGTCTCAGGTCCACCTACTTTTCTGTTGCAATGACAGCCTGGAGGATGGCATGTCATGTATGCTGCACTGAACCACCTAAGAAAAAACAGGATATAGATCTAATGACTATGAGCACAAGTCTCTCTTAAGTCTTTCAAAGTAAATATGCAATTTCTGCTATTAAGGTAAAAGGAATGGCAATAAGATATAACTATTTAACTTTATTCTAAATATATATAGCAATATAAATTTATTTTACTCTGTTTTATATTTTCACAAAGTATGTATTCTATTAATTCTGCTAATTCAAAAAGTTAATACAAACCAATATATCAAACCAATATAAGTTAATACAAACCAATAATACAAACCAATATAAGTAGGAAGATGTATCTGGACTGTTTATCTGTCGCTGATAATCAAAAGGAAGACAAACAACATTCCTTTTTCTGAAAATCCCATGCAAACTGGATTTAAAAGTAGCGCAGAAGATGTCACACAATTTCTAGCATCTTATTATTATTTTAAAAAAACAATTTGCTACCTGCTGCAAAAAAAATCTCAAAAAGAAATATAAATCTAGACCAGAGATTTTCAATAAAACCTATATCACTACTCTCCTGGCTATCTTATAACTGAAGCTCTCTTTTATAGCTATTGAAAACAGCATTCATAATAATGATTTATAATGAAGGGAAATATCTTAATACAAATATGCCCAAGTATGTGCCATAAATTTAGTCAGCAGCAAAGCAAATTGACTGGATTCGCATTATTAACCTAAGCCAATGGTCCCCAATATGAATGTCTTGGAAGTAGTCCTCAGAACCACTTCAAATGTTGCCATCAGATTATAATTTTAATCTATATCTATAAAAGAGAAGTACGGCTGAGTGCTATGTGCCACAAAGGCTTCTTCCCAGCACAACTAATCCTGCCCAAAGTTGACACACACATACCTTGCATGCTGGAGATGAACACTGGGGATCACAGGGGTCACACACCCCATGGTGGGTCTGTGCCCCCCAAAACAGCACAGAAATGCAGATTGCCAGCCCTAGCAATGAGCGTAAAAACCTGTACTGAGCATGTGCAGGATGAGAGAGGAGGCTTTCCAGCCAATAGATGCAAGGAATGCAAATCAGGCAAAGAATGCTGGGAATTGTAGGCTGCACATATTGTTTGCAGCATGAGAATACAGCAAGGGAGGAACAGGCCCCATTTTCCAACAGGCCCCATTTTCCCCAGGTGAAGCTGGGTAATAAGCTAGTTTCATATAAAGAGGAAATCTTAAATATGTAGTAACATTTTTTAGAAATCACATATTCCAGCATGGTTTGTGACCCAGTTTGATCTAGTGATTAAAGCACAAGGCTAGAAAGTAGGAGACCTTGAGTTCAAGTCCTGCCTTAGTATGAAAGCCAGCTGTGTGACTTTGGGTCAGTGTCAGCCCAGCCCACCTCATGGGGAAAATAGGAGAGGGTATGTTGGGTATGTTCACCACCTTGACTTATTTATAAAATAATAAAGGTGGGATACAAATAAACAGATAAATTAAATAAATATGGCTATTGAAAAACTATGGTCTAGACATGAAGAGTCCTCTTCTAAGCCTTGAATTCTGACTCAGCACAGATGAAGCAACCAGAACTGTAAAATTGGCATCTTTACAAGAATATCACTGTTTTTGTGTAGAAAAAGTGTTATCTAAATTTTCCTGCTCCTAGCTGGAAAAAAAGCAAATGCGATCAATGGTGATTGAATTTCTAGTGGAAAATATTGAAACTAAAGTAATATCCATATTTTAACCAAAATGGATATTACACCAGCTGCTTTAAGATTTCTGTTGGAGAAAGCTATTCCAGAGGGCACATTCAAGCGGCTAATCTCTTTATGATGGTAATGAGATTCAGCAGAGTTGTGCCGTCCCACTTTCCGTGATGGGTAACACCCCACCGACCGTTTAACTGGTGGGGCAGCGATTTTAAAAAGGAAAGGAAATGGTTGGAATGTGAAGATAGCTTGCAAGGGACCATTAACTTAGTGTTGCAAATGCAAACCCTATTGGGGAACAAGGTACAGAAACAGCTCGAGGACTCAATGCCAACCTGATTACCGAACAAAAGGCTTCGCTCATGCACCTCTGTTTCTGACAAAAGCACGCAAAGCCTCCAGAGTTTCCTGCGAGCGAAAGAAGGGCCTCCCTTTTACACTTCGTCTTTCTCCGACTCCCCTCGCTTTGCTTCTGCGTAGTTTTCCCCTCCCCGATCTGTGGGCCTTTTCCTTCCCTTCCCGCCTTTCTTCGCAAGGCTATTCGGGCGCCTGATCGATGTCAAGAGCGGAGCGTGCGCAACACGCGCGTGGGGTTGAGGGCGCTCCCCTGCTTGTCTCGCCCTTTCTTTGCGGGGCTGGAGACCTCCCTGGCGCCGTCTCCCTCGAGGGTGGCCTCTCTTTCTCGTCTCACGCGCCCGCCCACAAAGCTTAGTGGGTTTTATTTTCTCCACCCAGGCCTAGACATACAGAAGGTGGGAGAGCCGCGCTCTGTGGAGGAACGCTACTTCGGGCGCGTTAAGTTCTTCTCTAAGCCGAGGTTTCCCAAATTAGTTAAGACTCCAGCTCTCATTATTTAAGACAGGCCCGACGGGAATAAAGGTTGCAGCCCAGTTAAGGAGCCCCCGGCGAAGGCTTAGAGGAGGCTTAAGGACCAGCGCCGAGGAGACAAAGCGGCGGGATTCGCGGCAGGCGTAGAGAGAACGACGAGCCCCGCCTGGAGCAGGCCTTTCGCGCGGCGGTGGGAGGGAAAGAGGCGGGCCCCACGCACAGGGAAGGCGCGCGCGCGCAGCGCGAACAAGACCGTTCAGTCAACAAATTGTTCCTTTCCCGTCGTGGGAGGAGCCGCCGCCTCGAGCAAGGCGAGAACATCGGTTCCTTTCTCTCGCCACCCGCCCACATTCTCTGGTCGCCGCAACACCCATCAAGTTTTCGGGCTGCCGCTCTGCGGCTAACCCCCTCGCCAATCCGCGCCTTCGGGGTCTTCCACCCCCCGCCTTAAAAGGAGGGGAAAGGGGGAGGCGTGGCGGCTTTGTCAGGCAGACGCCAGCTGGTGGGGTGGCCTTCTGAGGGGAGGACCGCACAGGGGCGGGGGATGCTTCAACTGTCTCCCGGCGGCTACCGATTCTCGTACCAGCCGTAGGAAGAAGAAAGCCAATGAGCCGTGAACCCGCCGCTGCTCTTCTTTTACAACTGAGCACGTGCTTTATGTGGCCTTGCGCGAGAGGAGGTCCGAGCCTCCGATCTATTTGGCCGAACGTTTGCAACCCTACGGCGATATGGCCGAGCAGGAAGCAGGTCGCGTTAGTTACTCTCGAGTAGTTGTGTTTCTGCTTGCATGCTTGAAGATTAGAGTCGGATACAGGTTTTAATAATGTTGGCAAGTAAGCAGGAGAAATATTTCAAGCCGCAATCCCTCCTCATCCAGTTATGCACATTTAAAAGACTTAAGTAAACAGGTCTGCCTGGAAGTGCAGCTGCCAACTAAACAAACAATGCCTCCCTTAACCAAACTAGTGCCTGCGGCCCGGTAAGGCGCCTCCAGCATACATCTCTGTGCACTACAAGCGCAAGATTTCAAAATATCTTCTTCCAACTATGCTATCCTTATTCGACTCTACAACTGGGAAACGGGAACAAGAACAGATCCGTTAACACGAGACTAGCCTAAAATTCGCCCTCCGCCCGGCCTCTACACCCAAGATTGTACATGTTTCTTGGGAGTAAATCCCAGTGAACGCCGTAGGGCTTAAGTCCGAGTACAGCGGACTTATGCAGGGGTTAACGGTATTAACCTCCTTCCTGCCCGATATAGTCTAGTAATAGGTTAATACCGCTAACCCTGCGCAAGTCTACAGTACTCTGACTTAAACCCTACGTTGTTCACTGAGAATTATTCCCAAGAAACAGGTACAAGGGTAAAAGCTAACCAGAGCAGCTAGCACGAAACGATTCTTCTTGAAAGGTATTCAATAAAAGCTTAAACAGGGTGCACTTTGTTTTCCCACAAGCTCGTTAGCCCCTGGTGTTACCCGCAGCCCGCCCTTTATAATGAGCGCGTTTTAGCAGCGAGTCTTGGGAAGCGCCACTTGCTCCTCGGAGTCATTACGCCACCAACAGACGAACAGCCGCCCCTTTGCTGCTCTCTTCCGAGTCTTTTAAAAGACCAAGAAAACTTTCGCCTTTTTTCTGTTTGGTTTTGTTTTGTTTTTTAATCCAGCCGAGGTGGCTGATGAGTGGCTGATGGCTGCTTTAAAGAGGCTTGATTGGGCTGCTTCACCACCCACACTCTCACGCGCTGCCGGTCGAGGAAGAGCCTGCCCAACTTTTCTTCCGAGAGCTGTCACTCCCGCTGGGCAGAGCCAGCCCACAAGTTCTCCCTCCGCTGGATTTAAAGAGGCAGCGAGTCTCACCACCACCACCTCTCCCCCCACTTCATTCTTCCAGACACGGCCGCCTTTGCACAGGCGCGCGTCCTTTCCTTTCCTTGCTTTCTCTGGGCTCCGCTCAGCCGCTTTAGGTCGTCCGAAGACGCCCCGAACCCTCCCAAGCTCTGACCCCGGAGGCGGCTCTTCCAAAAAGCGGCTCGCCAAGCGCCCACCTATATATTGTCCGGTACTCTTAAAAAGGAACAAGGGGTTGGGAAGGAAGGTTACTGGAGCGGCCGGTGTGTACGAGACCATGCCTTCCACACAGTATTTCAGAAACCCGTCAGCAGTTGGCAGAAAAGAGAGCGCGGTTGGCTGAGGCGGCCGCCTCCGCCATGCGGAGCTTTCAACTCTTCTTCAAATGGTCCGTTTTGCTTCTCGGATTCCCTTATTAGTTATAGGACCAAAGTTTCCTCTCCCCGCCCATTCCCCGGTTTCAGCCAAGCATCCCTCGCTCGCTCCCCTCCCAAACTCCTACATCCGTTCAGGCGAGAAGCGGGAGCTAAGTGAGAGAGCGCCTGCCCACAAGTGCTCCGCAGCCGCCCCCAGCCCCCTTGCCCGCCCCCTTACCATGATCAGTGTGTGATTCCTCTGCTCGGCTGTAGCAGGCTCGGCATCTTGTGGCTGTTTGCTCGAATGTGGTTGCTTGCTGCCACCGCCGGAGCTCGATTTCTTGGCCCTTTGCTCCAGGGTCCTCTGGTAAAGGCTCACGGTGTCCCTTCGCTCCAGCTCCAGCTGCTCGGCCTGGGCTTGCTGGTACCTGTTCTCGCAGCTGACGTGATGTCTCCGGCAGCCTTCAATGCGCTGCCTGAGCCTTTCCACCACGGTGCTGTGTTTGGGAATGCCGCCGCTCCCGTTAGTACCGCCGCCGCTATGAGTAGCGTTGTGACCGGGAGGAGGCCCGTGGGGAGCGCTGTTCACGCCGATCCCGGCCCCGCCAAGGCTGCTGCTCAGGTTATTGTTGAGACAAATGCTGCTGCCGTTCGTGGCGGCAGCGGGGATTGGAAAATCCCCCATCCCCTTCCCGGTGCACACTATTTTGGAAGAACTTTCCCCCCCTCTCCTTTTACACGCGGGCGCCACACAGCAGGCAGAAACGCCGAAGGAGGGGGAATCCTCCTTTTGGGATACTCTTTAGTGGGCCATGGAAACGCTTAACAGTCCCAAGGAAAAAAATGTTTGGGGGTTGTAAACAACGAAGCAAAACCTCTTTCTTGCCGATCCTCTCGGATGGGAGGGAGGGAGGAGTAAAAAACGCCAAAAGCAGAAAGCCCAAACCCGGAGGTGGTGGTGGTGTAAGGTTATCGCCAGACACAATCAACAAACAAGGCATCCGCCGCCGCTGCTCGGTTACAAACTCCAAGGAGGAGAGCTCAGAGCTGCTCCCCTTTTAAATAATCCATCCTTTCCGGAAGAAATTCCGGACCGAAAACCTTCTCGGTCTTCCCCGTGTATTAAAACATAAAGCAAGAGAGGAGGGGAGGGAGGGAGACGTCCCCAAAAGCCTTGTGTAGAGATAGAGCCTTTCCGCACTCGCACTCTATACGTTCACAAAATACCTAGGACGGGCACCCACTGGTCAAGGAACACACATGTACGACCCACAACGCATTCACACCTCACACCACCAGAAGACAGGCAACGCCGCTTTCTTAATTGTGTTTTCTTTCCGGGGGGAGGGGGGGAGAAAAGGGAGGGAAAAAAGTTTGGGTGTTTATGCCGCACCGTGTTCTCAAAGTACTTTGGCTGCTCAGTTGTATTTTTCAACAGGAACCTAAAAAAGCAAATCCTCCGGCTGGGGGAAATCAACACGTGAACAATCCGGGGCGATCTGCAAAGGTAGCTGGCTGAAGGACTGGCAGAGCGTCCGCGGAGCTGCTACACGCAGAGGGACCGGCTGGGGCTCTGCTCTGCCCGCTGCTTCTCCTCTGCCACCATCACAAGGATCAAGTGCGTTACTCTTCCACCTCCTCCGCCTCCTCGTCCATGCCAGCGGAGTGATACCAGGACAAGAGCGCTCAATAAACACAGCCGCAGCAGCTCCAGCTCCTCCAGGCCGTGAGGCAGTCCCGGGGACAAGGTGCAAAATCCGGCCCGGACCTTTAGCCAGCAGGAACGGACACGACGATCCCCACCTAATTCCCCCTCCGGCGCCTACTCACGCTGTTTGTTACCTTGGGCGGAAAATCAGCTCTGCCAGGACGGAACAAGAAAGGATCCGGAGGGAAGCTGGCGAGGCAGTCAACTTTTGACCTGGTCGCGTGTGATATGTGTGTGTGTGTAATATGCGTGCTTGTTTGTGTCCGGTTTCCTTATTGAGCTTCAGTGCAAGCCGAAGCTGTGTATCATGTTAGCCTAAAATTCTTGCGTATTACATTGTCAGAATCTCTGCATGGCTCCGCCAAAAGGGAGCAGCCTCTTCGCCTGCCTTGTCTGATAACCTTTTCCACATGGAAAAGTAAAGACGGAGGGGGGGGGGGGTGAAAGAGGCTGGCTTTAACATAAACCCTGATAAGCCTCCCCCCCACCCCGTTTGAAAATATTCGTTGTGAAGTGATTTGTGCTTGCAGTCTTACTCCCTCACTTGAGAGTAAATACAAACATGTTTTCAGACAAACTTATTTTCAAGTTGGTTTAAAGATAATCTCTGTAGCTTAACTCCAATATGTGCATTGTAAGGTATTTGCTGTTGACATTCTGTTATGTTGTTAATTCAATGGGCTCAACTTTATTTTATTTTATTTTACTATTATTTTATTTTTAAAAAGATTACGGTGCCGAAGATTAGAGTACTTTTTTTCCTATAGAAGAACTCTGAAGAGGTTCAACAGAAAAAAAATAAAATAACCATTTCTGTGTTGTTTACTGTCTTGTAATTTTGTAACAAGAAAAAACAGATTAGTAATTCAAGGAATTTACAAAGAAATCAGGGCAAAAATAAAATTAAACATATGCTACTTGCCCTCCCCCATATATATAATTAAAAAAACAAGAGTAAACATTTACTATGAACTAAGGTATAGTACTTTATTACAATTAAAGTCACATTTACCCTTTGTACCCATATTTATTGCTTACTGAAATTACTACAAAGTAAGAATTCAAGTGAGAACTAGTAACCTGAAGTATTTCTGAACTTTCTATTTTTAAAAAGAAAGGTAAATGTTTATTGGATGAAAATTGCATTTTTCCAACATAGGATGGTTAACAAGTGAGAATTGTGTAATCTTTATCTTATATTTTGTATATAGGCATAGTTAATACTAACATTGCCTTCGAATAAAAGTTTCAGCCTAAATAGATTTCAACAGGTTTAAAGCTGTAATTCTATATACTGTGCTTGAAAGTATTCTGTTTTTATGGGACTTAAAAGTACACATGCTTACATTTCAGTTATATGTTCATTTACATTTAAGTCATTGTTTGTCAAACTTTTTTTAGTTGATAATATTTAGAAAATGCTGGGACCACTCAAATACATGCTGTACACCTGTTTTCATGCTAAAGAGCATGGAAATGCACTTTCTTTGTGAATAACTTAAGGATTGTGGTATCATTTGTAGATGTTCTCCATCCTGAAAGAGGGGATGCAGTGGCTCAGTGGGTAAGACGCTGAGCTTGACAATCAGAAAGGTCAGCAGTTTGGTGGTTCGAATCCCGAGTGCTGCGTAACGGAGTGAGCTCCCGTTACTTGTCCCA
>JANHFQ010004910.1:19849-31344 GCA_032468035.1 Aparallactus werneri
GGATTCGAACCACCAAACTGCCGACCTTTCTGATCGACAAGCTCAGCGTCTTACCCACTGAGCCACTGCGTCCCTATGATCTGTATTATGATCTAAGTGATCTGTATTATGATCTAAAATGGAAGATGTCATTCAATATAATCAATTTGCTATGAGAGTTGTAGCTTAATAATAGTATACTGCTTCTAAATGTCTAGTTGGTATGCATGAGAAAGATTAATCATATTAATGTTTGCTTCAGTGCGGGGTTCCAAAGTTCTTGGTCATCTCCCCCATGTTATGTAATGAAGCTACATATTGTTAGATAATATACATAGCATGTTATGTAATGAAGTTACTGCTGGGGAAGATAATCCATCAAGTTGACTGAAGTAACATTAGGTCAGACTAGAGTTATCAATCAAATCCTATCTTGGTCCTTTGAGGTTGTAAGGGACTTGAGCCCAAAAGAAGCTTAGACTAAATCCCTTGAGGATGAAGTTATTGCCTTTCAGTGATCATTCTGGCTCAACATTGGCTTCAACTTTGAAGGTGAAGGGAGTTGCAGTCTTCCTAAAGCAGCAAAGTCTATAACTTTGGAGAGATCCTGTATTCACAGCTCCTGTTAGAGCAGCAAATGGAACTGGTAGTCAGAGAGACATTTCCCATTTAGGGGCCTAACTGGGAAACTGATAATACAGATTATGCCAAATGCAGGCCTTGATTCTTGCAGAGCATTTAGGCCAAGGACCAACAATTTTAGAGGTGTACGTAGCTTATTCATGATCTACAGTGGATGGGTTAATCAGAAAAGCAAGTGTGAAAAGGCATAATAAGAAAGGAAGAAATATATAATGCTAATAATGGGCATGGAGGAAAACAAAGGAGAGGAGGATTAATATACTGGTCAGTTAATACATTGAATGAATATTGATTCTTAAAAGTGAATATTTGTTTTTAAATATATTCTAATTAAAAAAGAAAAAAACCCTCTGAAGCTTTGACAAGAAAGCAGAGTTAACAAATAGGCTTTTTAAACCTGATGTAAATATAAAATAGGAATATCCCTTTTATGGCACTTTGAGAAGAATGAGCAAGTTTGTGCAAAGCTGAAATTTAGAGCTAATATGGAAGTCTTAAAGGAAGGAGATGGTAAGGGATTCATGGAACCAGGTAACAGATTCTAATATTCAGTGATATTATTGCCAGGCACAGCTCTGATATAGGAGATTGTTGTTATTTTAAGAAAAATAGATCATATCACACTCTTTCTTGAGCCAATTAGAAGTGAGATGGGAGAAAAGGCCAAGGCCTTTGTATTTGCGCTGTGTTTTTGGCTGAATTAGGAAGATAGGAAACTTGGCAAAGATTGGGAGCTAGGTACGTTTTTTTTTCTTTGCAGATCCAGTGCAGGACAATTGATTTCATTCAATTTGTATATTGTTAAATCTTACAAAAAGTGATGATGTTCCTTTTCAAGGCAGTCCATGCAAGATTTTGATATCCAGCAACTACGTTCTCACCACTTGAAAGAATGTCTGAAAGAGCCTACAATTTATCAATTAAAAAATAATCTTACAAATGTATTTATTTAGTTACACCTGTCCCCCAAATCCAAGCCTATATAGATAGATATCCCCAGCTGTTTGTCCCTTGTGACAGCCATTCAAGTCTATCAGACTGAGAGATAAGAATGGGCCAATGACACCTAGTAAGTGGGGATATTCTATCCACTATAGCTAGATTGCCTTTCCTGGCATCTTAATTGTTTTTTATTATTTACAATAAATATGCAGTATGATCCTATACAAGTTGCTAGAAAGCATGTTCCTTATTTAAATGGGAATGGTCCCTGATAATTACTGTATACTATTGGTCAATTGTGCCAAAGTCTGAAAAAGAGACAAAATGTGAACTGATATATAATTGAGAATGAGGGCAATTTTGCACTGCAGCACTGAGTTGCTCGTCTTTCATGCAAGCATTTTCAATTGCCTTTGCAGCAACATAATATGAAGTTGGTTAAGCAACACCATGTTCATACTTCAAGCTTTCATAATGAACTTGGTCAGGTGTTCTGTCAGAACAACAGGTATGGCAAATGTACCATATATGGAGATTCTCAGTCATCCAGGTCGTGGTTGACCCAAAGGTGCTTTTTCAACTAGAGTTTCTTGTTTTTCTTTGAAGATATTTCACTTCTCACCCAAGAACTGAAGAAACCTGTTGAAATGAAACATTTTCAAGGAAAAACAAAGTCCAGTTGCCTCTTGAAAAAGAACCTTTGGGATAACTGGAATGGCAATGGCCAATTTGTGGATTCACTTGTTTCTGTGTCTCTCCCTCAGGGAGACAGCAAATGCTATTTACTTTCTTTTCTGTGGGAGGATCTTTGTGACAAGGTGGTTTTCATCCACATGGGCAAAGAACATCCAGTGGTCAAAGAATTATGCAATGGAAGGAACTTTAGAAATCTTCAATTTCTGCTCATTATAGCAGTTGCTTGCTTATATTTTACTGGTCCACTCATAGATTAGTGGGGGGAAACCCAGACCATCATTTCACTGTTCTTTCACATTTGAGCTACAATAGGAAAGTGGAAAACTTGCAATTTCACAAATTTGTTGTGAATTTTGATTTCAAAACTGAATCAACATTCAAAATTGAATTGATTTGACATTTATTTTTTAAAATTTATTGGCTGCCCCGCTTCAGTGGACTTGGGTAGCATACGAACCTAGAAAAAATATATCACTTCCTAATACTATACCAATTTATGAATATAGTCATCAGCTTTTGTTATGTGCTTTTCATTATCAAGTGATGGCTGTTCCTGCTAATCAACCATCAAATTTGTTATACTAGCGCTGCAGGTCAGATGTCCATAAAATTGTAATGTAATCAATCTTAACAGGCCCTATCCCTATCCCTTGTGTATTTAGGGTTCTGACTTCTTAATAGATTTGTAGTCTAGGCATATTGCACATACATATATAGTATACATACCCTATTAAAATCATTGGCTCAAATGTCTTATTACTTTTCTTACAGTATCATATATATTTGGTACTTTTGAACTTGGAAGGAGAAGAAAGAAACATTGCTTGGTATGAAAATACTTCTTGGTGTTAAAATCCAGACCATTATCTTTGTTCTCTTTTCATTCTACATGCTTCACTTTGTACAGCAACAGAAAAGCGGACAGAAACTCCAAGTTTCTGGACATCCTGAAACAATTCAGACAATCTATTTTGCGTTATGAGCCAAAATTAAGGATTTAAATAATAAAATGTCAGGATATTTAAGTAAAAGAAAACATATTTCTAAATATGCTGCCATGGTTTTTATAATAGCTATTGAACAGAAATACTTTATTTAGAGCTACTCTTCCTTACTAATCCGCAACCTTTTTATCATACCAATCTCATGAATATTCGCCTAGTGCAGGCAGTATCTGTGCACAGTTATTTGAGTATAAATCCCACTTACTACTCTAGGATGTGGATAGCTTCCAGAAAAGGCATTCATCATCCAGGCACTCCAGTTATTATCATAGTTTTAGGGGATCTTGCATTGTCATGAATTACGTTTCCCATAATTAATTCTATATGGGTTTTTTTTTAAATCTACAAAAAAGAGAAAAAGGTTTTGGATTTGTAGGGCTAGGAGCACCCCATCTGGAAGCCTCCCCTGCAAGTCTGCAATGACACCTAATTTATCAGATTATCTTGCAGAATACAAATTTGCAATAATATATTATTTGCCAAGAATCATGTAGCAATGTCATCTTTAAAAACTATAGAAATGCATATTTTTATTCAACAATATCTGCTAATTCTTGGATTAAATGTAAGTATGACACTGTAAAATGAGATGGAATCATGAACACATATAGAAATACAGTTTTTAATATATTTTAAATATATTAAATTTAAAAATATATATTTATATATTTTATATATGTTGACCAAACAGAAGAAAATCATGAACACCAAATGAAAACTATTGCTAATAAAAAAAATTAATCCATTAGCTTTCAGATCTCTTTTAGAGTTTGCAGGACTGTACCTTTTCTATTTATATCCAGTACGGATTTTTGTCTGATGTGAGATAAACACAGTTCAGGTGGTTGTTGGAGCTCCAAACCTTCTTGTCTGGGATCAGCCAGCTGGCTGAAGGATCCCAAAAGTTCTGAAAGAAACAGAGTGGAGAGTTTTCCAGCTTCCGTGTGATGTGTGACATGCCCCAGCAGCTGTCAGCCTCCTATAGACTTATCACCATGAATCGGGATATAAATGTGGTCCCAAGAAAGCTTTATTGTAAGCAGTGACTTGGCTTCAGTCAAGCACTTCCTCTGGCTCTCAGCCTCTCTATTTTTAATGAAGGAATTCAGGGTTATCGGAAAGGAAGTCAAATTGTTTTCGGAAAACAATAGCAAAGTAACTAAATGTTTATTAGTTCCTCCCCTGAGGTCTGGGATATACTTGTCAATTGGACTAATATGATATAGATTATTTATTTTTTTTAAAAACTAAAATAGATTATTTATTTTTTAAAAAAACAAATTCTTAGGGCTCCCATGCCCAAACTTGGTTAAACTTAAGTATAAGTATAAACAATTTAGCACTTCAAGTAAAATGTTAGTGGCAATATAATGGCAGTATCTACATGGATGCAATATGATTTCCTGTAAGGTTAAGTGTTTACAGGCCCATAATGCTCACATCTCTACATTGTTTTCACAGTTAAGCAATTCAATTTTGAATTAAAAGTGTGGTAAAAGTGAAAGAGAGTCCTCCCAGAGAAAATCCTAGATTTCTGCTCTGCGTCACGGAGCACAATCCACTGGGAATTTGTTTAAACAGGCTGCGTTGAAATTTATGATAACTATTTACAAGAATGTTCATAAGTTGTTTGTACAAAATGTTGAGAAGAATGTCTCAGGGATCTGGGCTCTTGATGTACATTTTCCTCATTATTTCTTTAAAAAAAGTTCACCACTTTTTAATCTAAACCTATTCAGCATTTTTCCACATAGGACAAGTAGTTTGCATTCTAACAAATAACTTGAAGTAAAATTGTATGATGGCTGAGCATTATCTCTTCTATTTAATCATCTGAAGCTGGAAATGGAGTGTTGAAAGTGTTGGAACAGATAGCTCTTTTCCTATGATGTGTTGAGCTGCTCTGCTACCATTTCCAGTTGTCAGGTTTTTGCAAGTTTCTGATATTGTCTAAAAAGCTTGATACAGTAATGGGCAAAAGAAAAGGTTAGTGTGCAGGAAGAGCAAACAATGATACCTCTCACTTTTTACTTTCAATTGTCAAAAAGAAATAAAGAAAAAATATTCATCTATGACTTAATTGTAGCTTTGAAATATGATAGTTTGAGTTTCAACTCAGTGTCATGTACCAGTTGGAAACTGATAGTTGACAAATGCTACAAGAGTTTGAAAGTGAATGAGACTATACTTCTTAGAGACACATTATGGTGCACATGAACATTAATGGAGAATAGAATGGGAAAGATTACTTTGCCTAACCAGCCAATAAATGTAAGCACATGATAAAAGCTTGGATAGGTCAAACCAAAAGCTTACTGAAGCTGTTTCCTATTGTCCCACCAGATGTCAGAGGAATAGCAGCCTTCTACTTATGCATCCCAGCAGCTGATTTTGAATTATATTTCTTCTGACAGTAGATGCAGATTGCTTACAATCAGAACAGTTATGTAATGATTGAGAGAGTATGAGAGCAACCCATATAATCTTGTTTATGGAGGATGACTCAGTCAATTTCTTGACTAGTCAGTTTCAATCAGGTTCTTCTATTTTTGCAAATAAGATTTGGTTGATCAAACTGTGTACACACACACACACAGAGTTTGATCAACCAAATCTTATATAAGACCAATATATATATAGACCATATTTGTATGCATATACATATATATATATATATATATACACACACACAATATATTGTGAGCAATATTGCAAAATTTGGAAGAATCCAAATGTTGAAGGATTAGCAACCTTGGTTTATCTAAAATAAATGATTTCTTCTTTATAAGTATCAAGAAATTCACACCATCACACTAATGCAAAATAAATAATTCAGTCATTTTCTTAATATCAGACAGACCTTTACTTCAAAAATCTCTGGCAAAATTATTTTTCAAAAATAGTTTGCAGCAGAGAAGTATGTGCTTATTTTGTTAAAGACCCTCCCCAAAGTTGTGCACCAGATTTGTAAGCTATGTGCCCAATCAACAACATTCCTTAAAATTAACCATATTGGCAATGATGATGTGGATTATAGTCTATATATCTGAAGGGTCCAGGTTGCAGTTAGTTACAAATTTATAATGAAAAAAGAAAATTACAAACAAGTTAAAGAACCGGTCTGAATTTGAGGGGATAATGTTCATCATGAAAGATATACACTTTATTATTCATGTTTTAATAGAGTCAGAAGTGGCTTATTTATTTATAAAATAATATGTTAAATATTTCAAACATAAAGCAAAAAATAGGGCAAAAAGCTACAAAAAGTTTTTTACAGGAAAAGTAAGCAAACAAATGTATGCTGTCTGCAGAATGAAGGCTTCTCTAAGTAGGAAGATCTTAAACATTCAAATAGAAATTAGAACAGGGTGTCAAACTCGCATCATCATAGCAATAAATCAAATAAATAAATAAATAAACATCACGTGATATATTGGGACTTTCCTCCCCTTCGCTAAATCAGGCAGGGGGTGGGGGTGGCCAGCATGTGACGCATCAGGCCTGCAGGCCATGAGTTTGACACCTCTATACTAGAAGTTAGCCTGGCTTCCCAAAACAGATATTTCTGCAGCATAGATAAAGCCATTAGAATATATATCTAATATTCTTTTTTAAGTTTACTATATTAAACTTGATTGAAAAACCTCCTTTGTATAAGGAGATGTTGCACTTTTATTTCTAGAGAAGGAGATTGTCCTTTTTAAAAAAAATACTATCAAAAATGGATTTATGGATGACAGTGGTTTTTCACTAGCAAGTCTCCAGTTTGTGTAAAGTGTCATCTGTAAGCAGCCAGGTGTCAATTGTTAACAACAGGGTGGCTGTACAAAAATGCTTTGTTTCCACTTTTTTCTTTTACTAATAAATAAAATTATTCCTAATCAAAGTAAATTAGGAAAGTCGTGAAAGCTACTATTTTAGTATAATTGCTTACTGAGAAGCTGGGTGCATTTTTGAAGACTAAACATTACAATGCTGGCATCTTGAGAATTTTGTGTTGGAGTCTTCTTTAAGAGTCCACATTCCTGCCTGCCTATTTTGCTACACAAAGTAATTCCATTCTCTTCTCCCTGACAGAAGGACCAGAAGCACTAATGACCCTTATTAGTTTAATGGAATTCAGGTTAATGACTGGAGAATGATAAAAGGGAATGGTGAGGAGGTAACTTTCTGCCTTCATAAAATCATTCTTGGTGCCATTTTATTTACATGTAAATTGTCTCATGAAAGCTGGTAATGGCTTTTTGTAACTTAGATAGCCTTCTCTTGACTGCCCCTTCTCATAATTTTTACTCTCTGGTCCAATACTAAACAACTGAATGTCCTTTCATCTTAATTCCCACAATATCCTTGAGGAGCATCATTTTAAAGGATTATAGCAACAGCACTCAGACTTGTATACTTCATAGTGCATTACAGCCCTCTGTAAGCAGTTTACAGGGTCAGCATATTGTCCCCAACAATCTGGGTCCTCATTTTACCAACCTCGGAATGATGTAAGGCTAAGTCAATCTTGAGCCAGTGAGGATTGAATCCTGGCAGTCAGTAGAATTAGCTGCAATATTGCATTTTAACCACTGCACCACTACAGTTCCATATGGAAAATTAAAATAGTTAATATTGCTGGCAGCACTTCAAATTCCCTGTTCTAATACATTTTCTGGCTAGAACTCAGCTTATTTCAATTGAGGCTTGATTGCAACTCTGCAGGTCAAATTTTCATCAGGTTTTGGAGGCTGTGGGTGAGTCCAACTCATTTTGACAAATAAATACCAGTTTCCTTAGGAGAAACATATAATGGATGATCTGACCCATGGTGGACTTGCGCTCAATTTCCTATTGGTTCTTGCCTGAATAAAACTTGGTGAGATCTCAACAAAGAATTTTAGATCTTGATTGACAAAGAAAGACTTTACATCTCTGCTATATAGAGTTGTCTACTCTCCCTTCACTATTCTCTAATATTTTTATCATTTACTAGTTGTATCTCGTAGGAGAGCCTTCACATTGGAATAGTTGGATATACTTCCCTCAGTGGTTTGTTGGATACATTCAGTGGTATTCCTCTTCAAGAGCACTTATGCATCTGCTCTGATTCTGAAATTGAAATGGTAGCATTTCAATGGTAGACATCTGAATTGTCTGAGTGACCATCCTTGGAGGGAAGGGTTAGCTTGGGTGAGACAATAAATCATAAACTACAAACAGAGCAGCAGAGATTTAATACATAAAATTTAAGATTTGCTACATGCAAGTCATGTTGAACTTCATGTCAGGATAAATCCAAAGAACATTCCTTTTTATATTCACTGTAAGTTACCCTCTTTGATTGTGACTCTATAATACTGGTTGCAGGTGAGAGAAATAAGAAATACTCCAATATTCTATGCTACCAAAAGTGTTGGGTTTTCATTTTTCAAGTCTTTTGCAATGTGTGTGCACTGTGAAGAGGAGAAAAGAGATGATCAACCAGGTAATTGATCAGTGCTTAATGCTGTATTAGGACAGAGAAAGACTTTTCTGTAATAGCTGGGGGAAAGACAGACACTGCAGTTGCCTTTAATTCCTAACCCTAACCCTAACCCAATACAACAGAAACTGGAATATCCCGATTGATAGAGTGTGTGTATAAATATATGTTTGTAAAGGCACCCTGGCCACTGAGATGGTAGGGTCGCTTTCCCCAGCTTTATCAAGTTAACAGCAGCCTATATAAGTATTGTGAGAATGTGCATTATGTGCATTCTTTAGAAGGAAAAGCAACTATAGAGCTAATCAGTTATTTCATTTTATCTACATCTTTCACTCCTCCAATCTTAAACAGTTTGTATGACAGGAAATGCCACAAGAAACCTGCCATCTGCCAGCCAGAAAATTTGGGGGTGGGAAGAAAAAGGAAAAAAGATGTGTGCAGACTGAAAAATGGGTGACAGGTTAGAATGACCGGATGAAGCTCAGAGCCTATCTTTAAAAATGATTTGATTATCTGCCTGTCTGAGAAAGAATGGAACATCAGTGCCACATGTGATCCTCATGTGAGCTTCTGAAAGCCTTTTAGAAAATTATTCTGTGTCCATATAAAGCAAATCATTTAACTAGTTCTTCAGAGTTCAAAAGAAATTTAAGACTGGCTTAGCACAATGCACCCATTATTTGAAAGTTTTGGCCACAAGTGAAACTTATCACGGAATGTTCTGGATCATTATTTTATTAACAGAACATTAGAAATTATTTAAGAGTCAGGCAAAACATTTTGGCAGAGCTGTGAAAATGACATTTCAAACTATACCCATTTCAAACTAACACCCTTGTGAAAGGGAAAATTTGCATAATGTTGGCAAGAAACAGGACAGACATAAAATAAATAAATAAATATTGAAGCATTTGTATGTTTAAAAAGACAAAGAAGTGAAGTAATATAGTTTAGTGAAAGTTCCTTAAATATTTTTGTACCAATAATACTGGGTTTTGTTTGGGTTTTTTAAATATAAGAACAGATGAGTAATGTCTAGTTTATTGAGCCAAAGCAAAACCCTTTTAAAACTCATTGCCTACTGTGGAAGAGATGGTTTTCTTATGAGATGGTTATTTGTTTATTTATTTAAAAGCATTTATATAAACTAGTCTTTGGATGGCTTATAGCCTAACCCAGGGGTAGGGAACCTTGGCTCTTTTATGACTTGTGGACTTCAACTCCCTTTGTGTTCTCATCATGCTGTGGCCTCACCCTTTCCCAGCAACTGAGGGAAGTAATGGTTCTTAAGTGCTCTCCAGAAAATTAAAATTGGGAAGATATTCCATAGGGTAGGAGCTGCAGTAGCAAAGACATGTTTCTGAGAACTCACAAGGTGACAA
The DNA here is from genome assembly GCA_032468035.1 of Aparallactus werneri. Taxonomy (NCBI): domain Eukaryota; kingdom Metazoa; phylum Chordata; class Lepidosauria; order Squamata; family Lamprophiidae; genus Aparallactus; species Aparallactus werneri. The sequence goes on from JANHFQ010004910.1 coordinate 29,971, forward strand.
TGTTTAAGGGAAGGGACATGGAACATCAATCTACTCTGGTAGAATGGGCAGGTACCCTTGAGGATAAATGGTTCCTCAGGCCACCTGGCCACATGCCTTTTTATTGTACCACCAGCTGATAACCTGGCTTCGCCTGGGAATAGTTGGGCCTGACACTGTTAGTGTCTATGCCACAAAGCTGGGGAAGAGAAACAGGAGGTGTGGCCCGCAGGGGCTGCTTTTGCTGCTGGACTCCGAAGCTGCGCCACTCACTTGCTTTTGAGCCACTCACTCACCTGCTGGCTGGTCAGCCCGCCTGCTTTCTTTTGTGCTCTGTGCTTTTTAGCCTGCCATTCATGGCTGCCAACAACTGGGTGCATCCTTCATTGCCACTCAGCCCCACCCGGCCCAACCTTGCCCTGCCGGTTCTGCTGCTCCTTCCTCCTGACAACCACCACCTCCAGTTCAAAATATCGCTGCAATGGAAGGCCTGTGCTGCACATGGGTCATGCGTGGCATCACGCTGCTCTCTGAACCCCTTGTGGAGCACTGTGAAGACATCGGCACTATTGGCACTGTGAAGGATTCGGCACTATCGGCACTCTTTTTAGGGAACACAGACTCTGATGGGTGCTAAGCATGTCTTACCCCCACAGTATTTGTTGCCGGATGGTAAATTATCTGTCTACCAAGTTTGCTTGAAATTGGTGGAGCCATTCAAGAGTGTATACAGAGCGTGTGCGCGCATACGTGCGCGCGCACACACACACACACACACATTCTTGCTTTTGCTTACTTGTAGATGATTAGGGTGCAATGGAAAAGTTTGATAAAATATAGGGCGGCCTTGGCCTGCTTGTTTTACATGCTAAAATTGGCTAGAAATGGATTTATATTAAGAGATATTTCCATATTTTAATAGTTCTTTAGCTTTGGCTATGATGTTCTCCTGTTTCAGTGGTGATTACCCTAGTTCCCAATTAATGCATTCCTTCTCTCTTTAAACCTCTCACCCATACTGGGAAAGCAAGCCCTGATTTTCTTCTTTTCCATAGATTGCTCTTTAAAGTATCTTAAAGCCAGTGTTGAGTGGTGTGGTGGCCTAGTGATAAAGACACTCACCTCCCAGTCGGAAGGTTGGAGTTTAATCCTAACTAGCAGCAGATGTTTCTCTCTTAGAGTGCAAAGGGGAAAAAATTCTGCTGTGAACTCCATGTAGGCATCAGGAAGGGCATCCAGCCAGTAAATGCTCAGTTCCATTCAGCCTTTCTGACTGTCCCCCAAATTAAGGAACTGCAAGGTCATAAAAAGAATAAAAAAATGAGAGCCAGTGTTGATTCTAGCTTGTACTAGACAGCTTCACATCCTCCACAATTTGGTTGGGTGGGTGGGAAG
>JANHFQ010004911.1:207574-220049 GCA_032468035.1 Aparallactus werneri
AGTTTCATAAGCAAGCAATTACAACCTTTAAGTGTTCAAGGATTTTTGTTTTAAAAACTAACGTGTTTGAAAATAGTTTGATAATCTGAAAATTAATGTCATTAATGCAAAAAACATATATATGCAGGATGGGAGGAACCTGCACCTTTAAATAAACAGAATTGGTGGGCTAGTCAGTTGGTTGAATACTTAGATATATACTTAAGTACGTTGTAGAGCCAAATGGCTACAGTGGCAGACATATTTATGACAGTGGCAGACATATTTATTATTATACCTGGCTGAAGCTGGGTAATCAGTCTCGCTCTGCCCAGAATCGGTAGGCAAAGGCAGCGCTGGAATGATCCTGGCCAGGACGACTGCGTAACAGCAGGTGAGATGCCAAGCAAGGCTCACTTCCTTCCCACACACGCCCTCGCTCTACCCAGGATTGTCCATGCGCTGCCTTCTCCCGGCCTGCCTGCCACCCAGCGCTGGGCTGACCATGTTCATCCTGCTGCTTTTCGTCCTTTCATTTATGGACATGCTTATGCGGTATTTTGCTAGGAGAACAATGGATTGGAAGAGTTGTTTGAAAAACTGGATAGTATAAAAATATTTTTCAGTGTTAAGATGGCATAATAGCATGTATACACTCATACATTTCATATATATGCATGCTTTTATGTCATAAAGTTTCTCCTGACATTTAGTTGGAACCCATGACTATGTCCTGCACTCTGAAGTCAATGGAGAACTGGAATTTGAAGAGTGCTGTCATTAACTCCATCAGTATTTTTTTCCTCAATGCTAACCATTCCCAGTTCCTTTAGTTTCTCTACGTAGGACTTCATTTCTAGTGTCCTGATTATTATGCTTGTTGCTTTTCTCTGAACATTATAAAGTGAAATCCCCCAAAATATATATTGCTAGGATCATTTTTTGTTCCGACATTATATTTTTTCCTGTAACATTTTAGAATCTGGGTATATCTAATTTTTGTTTGATGAAAGTATTTTTAATGTAATCTGTATAATGGCATTTTTCTTGATTAACCAAAAACTCAGAGAGGGAAATGCTTCAGTATATAAGACAGATAATCTACTTTATCAAAAACATCTTGGGAGCTTTCATGAACTTCCTCTGAATCAAAGTGTTTGAACCCATCAAATAATGGAAACTTAAATCTATGCTTCCGTTGGAGAAGCTTGAAATTTATGGAATATTTCTAATAGGAATAGAATGTTCACCCTAATCCCAGACATGATTTGAAGCATTGCTTCTAACGTCCTATAGATGATAGAGATAGGGGCAGTATAGATTTACTATATCAGTAAATTAAAAAAAGATGCGAATGATTAATATTTTGAAGTTGTACTTTGTTTCAGGAAGTTTTGGAATCTGTAGTAGCAAAACTTCCTGCAACTCTCTCTCTCAGATTTTTGGGTGTGGTTACTGTCACAATGTTTATATGGCACACAAGTGACAGAATGGTCTGGCATTTTAATAACACTGTTGTGGGCCTCAGTAGGAATTGCAGCTATGTTGACCAGCCTGTTAGTGCACCAAGCAAGGAAAGCTGTATTGTACATTTACTTTTGTTGCTCGGCTATAGACCACAAACATGATTTTATGGCTTTTTAGGTAGAGAACACTATGAAGACACTTGAGCTTCTCTAAGCACACACAAGGTGGCCTATTGTAGCTGTGTTTTTTATGCTTGATGTGAAGCAGAAATAATTGTCAAGACCCACTTTCCAAAAGGTCTGTGCTGAGATTTAAACTTCTGTCAGCTAAACAGTTAACAGTTTTCCTTAGTCCCACTTCTCTGAACAAGCTGTTAATTTTCTTTCATCGGGCTTTTGACTCTTTCTGAAGGGTATTCTAATTTGTCTAAAGACTTTCAGAGATGAAAGAAAGAACCAACGCCAAGTTTAGTAATGCGAGGGATAATAAATATGGTTGAGCTGGCCATGTTAAGAAGAAAGTCAGCAGATGTTTGGGAAGAATTATTTTTTCTCTTCCTCCTCCTCTCAGAGTTAATGCAAGCAGTTCTTAAATAGTGGATTGGGATTCTTTTTTTTTACAGCTAGATACTCTATTAAGGACATTATGATGCATGAGACTACCTTGGTCCTTGAGAATTCTGGAAATTACTTTAAAAAAACACCTATTTGAGGATTTCATACATTGAAGAGCTTTTAGCATGATATATCAATTGTTGCTCGGATGGATATAACCAGATTGTAAGATTGCCCCCCTTTTCTGATTGATACCATTAGGATGTGGCTGTTAGGAAGCATTGCAAGCTAGAATAGGGGTGAGAAATGTAAGATTTAAGGCCCTTAAATCTGTACGTAGCCCTTAATTCTTTTGACCTCACCCTCCCCAGGCATTTCAGACTTTAGTTATCAAAACTCAGCCCTGTTGTTTCCTGCCATGCTGTGAAACGCAAGAACAGTGGGAGCATTAAAAACAAGCTTAACATAGCAGTTAAAACCTGAACACTTTCCACAGGTCCCTTTCCCCCATTTTAACTCCACATGCATAAATAAGATTTCTGTGACTACTTTGTATCATGGCCCCAGCTACTTTCTCCCAAATGTTCAGTGCAGTTGCTAAATTAAAAAACAAATCCCACCTCTGACCTCAAGCATTGATACTATTTTTACCCAGGCAAAGCTAAAGAACAATCAAGTACTGTAGAAGGAATCCCAGTGTTGTCTATAGAAAGCAATCCATTGTAATGTTTGTTTTCTAGTCTACAGAGCATTTCAGTTATTTAGCCCAATGGCTAACATTCTTTAAAACCAGCTTGCTAAAGGGTGGGATAAATATGTTAATGTTTCACAGACATTAACATTCCTAACTCTGGATTCATGGTAATCACATGGTCAGTTGCTTCCCTTGTAAATCTTAATTGAAGATATTGGCTCACTGAAAACAAAATATGATTGTTAAGAAACTGATAGACTGATCAAAATCCAAGGTTGCAGCCTCTTAGAAATACCAGATATGTTAATCAAGTTGCAATCCACTGGATACTCTAGTAAGCACAAAGCAGCTAAAGGTAGCATTTTAAAAATACGATCTCTTTGTTAGCTGTTCTGATGTGTTTGAGATTAAAAAAAAACTATTTAAGTGGTCTGCACTGCACTAATGCTTGAGAACCACTGAGGCGAAATAGCATATCTTTTTTCTCTATCTCTATTTAATTTTTATTTAACAATGTTTGAAAGGCTGTTTTTCTTCTCATTTGACATGCAGCAAGGACATATGGGAGAAGGCGAGGTAACAACATTCCTCTTTAATTTTCTGATGTTTAAAATGTCTTATGGCATCACTAATGCACCAGCTGTTTCTGAAAGATCAGAAGTTTTTTAAAGGGGCCGGGTGGATGGGGGCAGGGGCAGACGTCTTCAATGTGCATGCTGTGGTAACATTACTTACTGAAAGTAGCATATCCCAGAACATGACGGCCAAGGCAGAATTAACATAATATATTAAATACAGAGTGAGTGGGTAGCAAACAGTATTTTTAGCAAGAATTTCCAAAATTAAAATATACATTAATAATGATAGCTTCAGCTGGGTGCTAGCAGGAGAAGAGAGTTTCTTACTTATGAAAGCACCTAAATGACTTACATTTCCAGGTCTCTCCCCCAGGCAACATTAATTGTCATCATAATTTATTGTGGCTGTTAGCACTGGCATTCTCCCAAACATTTTTAATACTTAGGTAATGATTTGCATGTCCCTCAAGATGTTGAGCAGTGTGATAGAGGTAGTTTCACACTGCCTTTCTCTTATCTAACTTCTGTGACCAAGCTGAAATTCTGTGCATCTGAGCAACGTCTTTGCTTTTGAGGGTTCTTCAATAGCACGAAACTGGCTTGCAGGCACTAGCAGGACCACAATATACAGTTTGGGGAGATTTTACATCACTTGTGAAAAGGAAGCCTGGCAATTAAGTCACATAAGTGCTTTTAAAAAATCTGTGGGATGAGAACCATGGTGCTACAACCGCATCTTTGAACGGTGCATACTGACCTAAAAATCATAGACTGATGCTACTTTGTTAGCTTCCTCGGTGCTGCCTGGACCGAGATGTTGATGTGGAAATCACTGTAAGAAATCTCTCCCCCAAAAGAGTAGTTGGAGAATTAATACTAAAAAGAGGCTCTGCAGCACTATGGAATTCAAATTATTAATTTGAGAGGATTCAGTTTTTCAGAAGAATGCAGATCATAAAAATTGATTGGCACAGTGCTTTTTTTTCTAAATGGAGCTTGTTTGTTTGTTTTTTTCAGTTTTGGTAGGTTATGGCAAACTGGTAAACTGTTACGATTTCATTAGTGATCAAAATGTTGTCACCGTGTGCATGTCTATGGTTTCTATGCCTCAACCCTTTCCTGAAGCCAGTGTCAGAGCTACTTTATCAAAGACATTAAGAGATGGGGAGGGGAGATGGACATGTTTACTTCTTTGCCCTTCAACTAAGGACAGTGGCTCCAGGATTGGTTCCCTGGAACTGCCACTTTCCCTGCACTGCACTTGTTCAATGCTCTTGGTGTGCATGCACACTGACGTTTGGAAGATGGAAATGTCACAATTCCATTTGGTGCATCTGGATTTCACTATTGACCAGTGGTGTATATTTAGCAATTTATAATACATATAAAAGGAATGACTTCTATAGCTATTATATATTGCTATAATTTCAACAGACAGGATGTACAGTATACTAAACAACATGGCATCCTTCGGGGAGATATAAGATAAAGGGATGGGTGTTAATACATGTCTGTATTCATTTCATATAAATGTTAATCCTATATGAACTAGAAAACTAGAGAGAAACACAAGACCAGTTGTAATGGAATCATTTTTATTCTAAGGTATGTTGTGGGAACAATATTTAACACTAATACAGTAATTACAATAGTAAAAAAATGAATAGCAGAAATAATGGTGTAATGTTCCTAGATGAGGCACTAAGTAGTCTAATATAATCTGCCAAGAAAAAAAAGTCATTAAGGCCCGGCTCTCCTGAGGTGATTTTGAGTGGTGGTTACACGTGATTCTAACTAGAATCATGTTTGTTAAGAATTGTCTCCAATCTTCAAGCCCTATTTATAGTTTTGGCAGGTTATAAAATGAGAAGTTACTGCTTCACTCTTGAATTCTTAACCTTAAACCTTCAACCTTTTTTTACCACCAGAGTTTCAGTGGTGAGCATGCTCTGGTAATTGTAAAAGCAAGCTTCAAGCAGAAAAAAAGCCCTTCTCCTGTTATCCTTTAAAAAAAACAACCCACACAGCATTCTGATTACATTTAATAAGCTCCTGAAAAAGGACAGTTTTAATAGACTTGGGTAAATAATTCACCTGTGGGTATTTGGGGACCAGGGACTATTAACTGACTTATAATGCTGCTTTCTTTACCATTGAAACATATATTACATTTATTTCCTAGCTGTTTTCTACAGAATTTAGAATATACATGAAATAAATAAATAATGACCAATATGAGGACATTGACCAAGTTTCATGGCCAAGAGGGATGGAACTTGGTTCTCCTCAACACTAATAATTCTTTGTTCTTCTGCACTGATTGTCCAGTTTTATTAGACCTGCCTTACTTATTATTCTTATTCATATAAGTATGGTGACACTATTAGTATGCCACCTCAGTAAGAATATAGGTAAAATGATTGGAAGATCCCGTCTTTTTCCTCCATTTTCCTTTGGCTTTTTATTACTGTTTTTGTCAATACTGACAAAGAGTTGTGAAATCTAAATGTAAGATAGATGTGGAATGTTTTACTTGAACTGTATGATAGTATGGATGTGACTAAAATCTTGTACTTGCAATATCCTTGCAAGGTCATTGGGGCATGATCAATAATTACTTGGTGTAGAATATTTCTGAAGCATATACTTGGGGGGGGGAATAGTCTCTGTGTTTGGAATAGAACTAGTGACATTTGTCGATGACACGCTTGGTATAGTGCACCATTTAATGATACCAAGATTCAGCCAGCTTTTCTGTACAATGTCATTCAGATAATACTGTGTATCTGTATAATTAATAATGGGCCTTTGTGACAGGAGAAAGAATAAGAAAATAGGCAGCTATTATTCTGCTGGTATGTTTCAAGAAATACATATATGCATATTATACATGCACATACACAGACACATTTTGTCTTTTCAACTGTAGGTCAGTCCTCCCTGTTCCCAATGGAAGATGGGTTTCTGGATGATGGACGTGGGGATCAGACTCTCCATAGTGGCTTAGGATCACCACACTGCTTCTCTCATCAGAATGGCGAGCGAGTTGAACGGTACTCTCGCAAGGTGTTTGTGGGTGGCCTGCCACCTGATATCGATGAAGGTATATTTGGATATTAGTATTGCCAAAAATACACACCCATGATCAAGTGCGGCCCTATGGAAAAGAGGATAATCATGCCAGAATGTAGCATTCTCTCGAGCTCGCTTTGAGCAGTTTTTCAGGCAGTGTAAATTGTATAAATCTATGAGCTGCCAAATATCCAAGCTTTTAGGTTATGGATTGCAATGATAAGGAGGCGTGGGTTGCACGGTTTATGAGATATGTTTTATACATTTGCTTCATTTAGTTAGATATTATGACATCATAAAACTCTTTATGAAGGTCTTTTATTTTGAAGATGATTATAATAGCCACACATTTTAGTCAGTATCTGATTTAAAATACAGTGCAGTGCTTCATCTATTTAAGGGAACAATATATAATGCATTATTTCTTTGCTATCACTATATATTTCACCAGAGGGATGAATTACTGCTGAAAAAAATCCCATTTAAGCATAAGGAACATGCTGGGCATATGAGCATTAACTGTAACTGATGGCAATATTTGCCTTGATTTAAAAGTCTACTAGACAAAGGGAATCTCCTTATTTTAATTCTTTAGGCTAATTAGAATAACAGACTGCTGCTTTTTTCAAAAGAAAAAGAGAAATGTAAAGAAATTCTTCAGGGATTTCTATCTCTATTTTTTTAATCCTGTAATTCTGGGTAATAACGGTATACATTTAAGACGTATGCATTAAAAAATATTTATGACATTTCCTTTTCCCCAAGATAAATATTTCTGTTACTTTCATCATGATAAAAATATCAGATTATAAAGAAATAAACTCTGACACAAGCATACAAACACACACACACCAAATATCTTGGGAAGAATATAAGTAAAATAGAAAATGCATATGAGGAGGGCAGATCAAATATTTTTTCAGTCTCTGTGTTGTGTATAAATAGCATTTCAGTCTGGTCCCGAAATAGCTTTAGATCCCCAGCTTATTTTAAAATTAAACTGAGTGAAACAATTCCATGGTGCACTTTAAAAAAGAATTGTGCATGTGGGTAATATTAGCCAGTGTGCAGATCACCTGAGCTGAATTTAGAAATTGAAGAAAGGCTTTGAAGCCTTTGCTTTCTGCTAAGGAGATCTGCATTCTCCTCTCTGCAGCAGTTACATAACCGCTTTCTGCAAGTGTTGCTGAAGATAGTCTGAGGTCAAGCTCAGATGATGTGCACAGATACAGCTTAGGCTATGACATAAGCAGTAGGCGGGACTAGTCTCTGTTATATTCTTTTCCCTTTCTCTCCATCTTTCGCAAGTCTGTGCTGAACAACTTGCTCTTGATGCAAGCTCTGCATGTTAGCTGTGGGAGAATGCCTGGAGCTAGGCAGTAAAAACTGCTCAAATTCAGTCATTTAATTACTTTAAGTGGGCTGCTGCAAATCTTTATTTGTAACCTTAAAGCCACAGCTTTGATATTTAAACTGTTTGCTTTTTTATTAAATATATACGGTACTTGGACTCACAGATTTTTTTCCTTTTGAAAATACCTGCTGTCTCTGTGTATTTGGGTTGTCCAAGTATTATCATCAAACTGCTTAAATTGCTTTATTTGGGACCCTTCCCCTTGACAAAAGAAAGTGCAGATTTTTTTTCTCTCTCTTTGTTTGGTTCACCTTGCAGATGAGATCACTGCCAGCTTTCGTCGTTTTGGCCCATTGATTGTAGATTGGCCTCATAAAGCTGAAAGCAAATCGTATTTTCCTCCTAAAGGTAACTTTTGTAACTTGTTGTATCCTGTCCTTCTCTAAACTTGTTCAGAACAAGTAATAGTTTCTATAAAAGCTATGTTAGTTGAAAGATGGTATTATCCCACCTCATGAAAAGGTCACCTCATTTATTACTGCTAGGAAATTTTCTTAACAGGAATCGCTGTGGGCTCTTCATTGGATCTGTTCAAATAGGGGATGGATAGCCATCTGTCATAAGATGTTTTAATTCTGGATTCCTGCATGGACCATAGAATTGGATGTGATAGTCTGAACCTTGCAATTCTATGATTCATGGAGGGAATTTTATCATTTGAGATTTTAATATGGATGTCTCTTCAACACACCTGAATTTTCATGATCACAAAAGCATATTTCAATAGTACTGCTAATCATAAAGTAATATGAAGTGTTCAATAGTCCACCTTCTTATTTGAAGTGTTTTGTCACTGCTGTTTTAACTCCATTTTACTTCTGATCTTCCAGTTGGTACTTTTTATCTAAACCTTTTACTGTTTTTTTTTAGTTTGAACTTTTTATCTACTGTTCAACATTTATTTAATGTAATGTAATTTAATTTAATTTAACATGCTTCCCTTCCTGTTTATCCCCCCTGTAATTTCTTTAGTTTCTTTAATCCCCCCTTCTATTTCTTCTCTGTAGAGTAAAGTGGTGACATTCAGATTAAATTTCATTCTAAGGAAGAAATGGATGAAGTTTTCTAATTTATTTGTTCTCTCTTTAATAATAGCATTTTGATTAGATTATAGCTATTTCTGCTATTTTGGAAAATGACCCCCCCCTTTAAAAAAAAATATATGAAGCCATGATTTTCCTTTTTTTCATGGTTATAACATCTAAGTACGCACAAAATAGAAAATTTCAATACATCATATACCGTGATGTACATTGTAAACAAATCATATTTGTTTCTTCTGTGTCTAGGATATGCCTTTTTGTTGTTCCAAGATGAAAGCTCTGTACAGGCTTTGATTGATGCATGTATTGAAGAGGACGGAAAACTCTACCTGTGTGTTTCTAGCCCCACAATTAAAGATAAACCAGTATGTAGTTTTGATATATATGAAGTTTACAAAATGAAGTACAAATTATGTGTATGAGTATTATTCATATATTAGAGAAGCATATATGTCCATGGTTTTTCACTCAGGAGGAACAGGATCTGTTTTTCCTTTCTCCTTGAACTAATGAGTCTCAGACACTACACAATGAATGGCTAATTGTTGCTTACCAAACTGCAAGTTCAGGGTCCTAATCCCTCCCTGCACTATAATTTACTATTAAGCCTCAATGCTCTCTCTGTGTGGATTATTTTTGAAGTTCTTCCATGCACATTTGGTCCTCACTTCTGTGCACAAGCCAAAATCTGGACAAATGAAAGGAAGAAGCATAAAGGGAAGAATTTTGGGAGAATTCTTGTTGGGAGGGAGTGTTAATTTTATCTATAGAAATTAATTAGTTGGGAGGGAGAGTTGATTTTGTCTGTAGTGGGGTTATGGTAAACTAAAGCTACAGATTCTGTTATAGCTGCAATCGAGACTTTGTAGAACACTTACATGGTTATTTTGATGGTCAAGCAGGCATCTCCATCCTGCAAACTAAATACTGGGGCTTTGAATCTGAAGGGAAAATGATGCGATAGAAACATGACCAGGATTTGTGAACAACTCCTTAAAGCAATTCCTCTTCTCAGCAATTCCTTTCAGTACCTTCATGGTTATTTAATAAGGCTCTGGGATTCATTCAAAGGGAAGCTTTGTTGAAGCAACTGAAGTTACCTCTGAATGTTCTGATTGTAATGTTGAGGTGCTATCTTCCTCTTGGAAGCTGGCAAAGCCTCTTTGAGGATTTCCTATAATTTGATCAAGCATGTTCCATGTACAGATGACACTTCCATTAATGGGTTAGTTAGCTGAAGCAAATGGATAAATAACAGCAGAGGAATGTGGAATCACTCTGTTCTCTATATTACTGGGGTGTGACTGTATTGCTGTGAGTTCTAGGCCTCACTTAGGCATGAAAACCAGCTGGGCGAGTTTGGGCCAATCACTCTCACCCAACCCGCATCACAGGGTTGATTTTGCAGGGAAAATAGGAGGCAGGGTGTATTAGGGATGTTCATTGCCTTGAATTGATATACATGCTCAGGCACAAAATATAATAATGTGTTAGTGCTATGAAAAAAAATCCATCCTGATTCTTAGTTAGAACTGTATATAAAGTCCAGTTTTCTGCTTGCAGGTTCAGATCCGACCTTGGAATCTTAGTGACAGTGATTTTGTGATGGATGGCTCACAACCTCTGGATCCACGGAAAACCATTTTTGTAGGCGGAGTTCCACGACCCTTACGAGCAGGTATGGAGAAATGGCTTGTTGATTTTGTCCAAGTAACCTTGCTGTTGGGAATTTCTGGTGTGGAAATATGCATATTAACTTTTGCTGACATTCTCATTATTTTCAGATAGAAGAACAGAAATTTAGATAGAAGAGTAGAAACTCCATTGCCCAAAACCTAGGGAAAAAGGGGGATTTATATGCATATTTGTTATTACTATATTTTAGTGGAGCTTGCAATGATAATGGATCGGCTCTATGGAGGAGTTTGCTATGCTGGAATTGATACTGACCCTGAACTGAAGTACCCAAAAGGAGCTGGGCGTGTTGCATTTTCCAATCAACAGAGTTATATAGCTGCTATCAGTGCCCGCTTTGTTCAGCTGCAACATGGAGAGATAGATAAACGGGTAAGTACTAGAGCATATTCTATTTATTACACAGCATTCTTTTGTTGGCTTATGTCCATGTAAGTGCCATTTCATGACAGGAACAACAAAAACAACCATTTAAATGCAATGCTGCCCCCCTCCCAATCATCCAAAATATCAAAAAATTGATTTTTTTTTCTTACTGCCTTTTGACTCCAAAACCAGTTGTTCCCTTTAGAGCCATTTACAGCAGCACAGAAAATAAGCCTGTGCTTTTAGTGTTATCCTTTTACATCTGCATGACTTGCTTACTATTAGCCTTTCTTTCACCCTGCCTGAATGCTTTGTAGTAGAACTGGCAGCTGCTTTGTCAGAGCTAAAGGTATGCAGCTCCAGTATGTTTCTGCTGGATTTCTAAGTTTCCTTGCACACATTCTATTTTAATTCAGTATAATCTGTACAGCAACAATAGTCGATTACTTAAACATCCATCTCTGTTAATGTTCAGCATATTTTCACAACCCAAGTCAGCAGCACCAAGAATATCTTTGCAACAGAAGTTCATTTCTCCTTTTATCACATTGACATATACACTGGAAAGAAGATTGGAAAGAAACATGTGTTGTTTTGACACTGTGTAAGACAGCATTCCCCAACCTTGTGCCCTTCAGATGTGCTGAGATTTGTAACTCCCAGAATTCCAAGTTAAAAGCTGTCTGGGAGTTACAGTCAGGTTAGGGAAAGCTGGTGTAAGAAGTTATGAACTATTTCAATTTTGCTACACTGTTTTTCTCTTTTCTGGCAATTAAATTGTTCTAACCCAGCAATTTAGAATGATGCCATTCTTAGATAGAAAAAGTAAAACGAATATTGATTTGTGTGGCTTGTCCTCCACTTCTGGAAGGCACGTAATGTTCTACTTCTGGATATGTAATATATTACTGATGCTAACAGAATCTAAGCACCTAAGCAAGAAATTAAAACATTTCTGCCACAGCTTTTAGTAAGGTGAATTGATTCATAGGTAAATCTTGCTATTGCTAAAGCTGTGGCAGCTTTGCTTGGCACATATACAATTGAGAGAAATCTATAAAGAGCAGCTCTCCTGTTCTTGGGTTTTAGATTTTGATATAATATGATCAAATACTTCCTTAAATGTACTTTCCTGAAATTCAGAATTTATCTTTGGACATATATACTTTAACAGTTACAGATATTTTACACGTATAGACATGCATACATGTATACACACATATATACACAGTTGTTCAATCACATTTTATAACCAAAGCATTTATTTACATGGTGTGTAAATGTTGTCAGGGTTAATTAATTGGTTTATTTTTGCATTGGCAGTTAAATTTTAACTATTTGATACAGAATATCTCTTGAAATTTATTTTAAATAGCAAATGAATTTGATTCAATTCTCCTACCTTCTAATGGTGGAAATGGTAGGAATAAATTTCACTTTCCAATTTTTGTGATTTTGAGTCATTTTTGTGATTCTGTGGTCCACATGACCCTCTGGAACTCTGATATCTTCACATATGGTAAATGTTTCATTCTGTAGAAGTGATAGATAGATAGATAGATAGATAGATAGATAGATAGATAGATAGATAGATAGATAGATAGATAGATAGA
>JANHFQ010004911.1:272148-284059 GCA_032468035.1 Aparallactus werneri
GAGTGGTTACCTTATTTCAGGGATGGCAAACCTTTTTGGCACAGTGTGCATGATTGTGCCAACCACCTGCTGGCGAAGTGGAGGAGGAGGGACAAAAGTTGCTCCCTCTCTTCCCCCACCTCAAGAAAAGGGCGATGGCTTTTGCCAGCAGGTGGGCGGGCAGGGTAGGGGAGCGAATTTGGCCGAGCTCAGTGAGGGGATCAGAGGAATGGGTAAAGGAACTGTCTGTTCGCTCCTTTCCCAGCAGGTGCTCTTCTGGTTTTTGGTGCGCATACATGTGTGAAGACCAGCTGGCCGGCGGGCCAAAACCCAGAAAAGCAAAGGCCGAAGCCTCAGTGTGCTGGCCAACATGGCTCATTGTGCCACTTGTTGCACTAGTGTCATAGGTTCGCCATCCCTGCCTTATTTATTAAGATATTCATATAAGATGGGCAAATTAAATCCTGGTGAGGTGGTGTTGAGTGCTTTGTATATGCTATATAAGACTTTAGAGGTAGTGATCAATACTTTGAACTATTGATATAATTCAGAAATTTTAGAAGAGATATTACCTTGCAATGGCGAGGTTGATCTACAAGTACATGTACATTCTGGACCAACTGCAGCTTTCAGGTCACTTCTAAATGATACTCCATAGAGAGTACAACATATTAATCAGGCTGAGCTTGAATTAGCATTACTAAAGAATCCTGGTCTAGGTACGGTTGCAAGTAGAGCAGTAGATGATGCTGGACAAAGGACCTCTAGCCATGGCCTGTCCCTGATGTTGAAGGTGTATCTGTAATCCCAAGAGGACTTTTAGACTATGAACCAGTTCATTCAGAAGGAGCAGGAGGCCATCCAAGGGCCAAAGTTCTTGGATGTATAGAAAGTTTGGATTTACTATAAATTAATTTTGCTCTGTGCAGATATCAGTTCAGACATTTTGTGTCATTCCCAATTTAGTTTAAGATGACAAATTATCATCACCAGAAGGCTCCTCACCCCAAACTGGTGAGTGTCTTTACTTACAAACTTCATATACATATTAAACATCACATGGGGAGAGCCTTGCCTTACCTCACATTGGAGCAACTATAGCGTCAAATACTGTGATAACAAACTAGAACTGCCCATTTAGGAAGATGCAGAATCATCGAAGAACTGTACCTACAACCTCCAAACCCCATACTTATTGAAAAGAAGAGAAAAAAAACCTTTCCCCCAATGAGGTCCTAACAAAGCAACAATGTCATGCAACAATGCTGTTTAGGTCCTCTGACCAGGTCTGACTACTGATTGGTAGCAATTCAAATACATTTCTGAAGGCAAGCTGCCACCATCTTCTTCTCCAAAGGGACTTTGTGTATTTTTGTATTTACTGTATATGTGTTAGAGAGGAAAAGCAACTTCCAGTTATCAAAAATGGCTGACTCCTAAGAGGACTTCATCCAACCACATACTGCAAGCTAGTGCCATCCATCTTCATACTTGACAATCTTCTTAATCCAATTACTCACATCCTATTGGGCTGCTTATAGGAGCTAGCAAGTTTAAAGATCCAACTTGTAGGTAGCACAATTCATCTCAAAGAAACCATATTTATTTCTTTGAGTGTAATAAGTTCAAGAGAAACATCTCAAAGGAAACTCATATATAGAAGATCCTACTTCCACCCCATAAAATTCTGGTTTTAGCCTATTTAATTTGTTTACTTAATATTTAATGTTTGTACCTCTATTTTTATGATGCTTGTAACCCAACTAGAGTTGCTTGACAGTAAGATGGGTGGCATATAAATTTAATCAATAAATCAATAAAATAAACCCAGAAAGCAGCATAAGGCTCTGCCTTGTTCACCTTGCTGGGCTCCATCCAGCTGGCACCCAAGCCAAAGTATATGCAAGCAATTTTATTTATCAAGAAATCATAAACATAATCCAGTATGCATGCATGCATTTTATCATATCCAATTTTCACAAAAAGAGTCTAAGTAAATCTACCATTCGGGAGTAGTGGATAATGCAAAGAAGAAACGACATTTTGCTGCTCTTATCACATAAATTAAAGCTCAGAGATGAACTCTTATCACTGCTATATCACATCTGTTTGTCCTCCACTTATTACATGACACTTTCACATAATGTACTTCAGTAAGATAGAATAAACTACAGTATTTTGCTAGCATTTGTCATAACCACAAGGACAGCATATCTGTCAATTTTAGTGCATTTTGCACAATATGGCAAAGCTTTATTCCAAATATATTTATGCTATTCTACACATAATAGTACCTCCAGACTACTCTTGCTCACATCTATCCAATCTGGTGGTACATGCATGATATGGCCATACTAAGAGAATAAGAAGACTAAGACAGTTGGGATGAGATGGAATTAAGGAGATCCTCTGTTCTTGTTTTTCTAACAACAGCAAACCATGATCAGGAAATAATGGGGATTAACTGTAAAATTTCTATTGAGATATGGTCCCATTAATTGCTGACATAGATCCTCCTACCTACACTTGCTTAATCAGAAGATATCTTTTACAATTGAACCAAGCAAACATATCACTAATTATCAAATTCAGCATGAAAAGCAATGAAAACAAAACAAAATGAATCACAACAACAACAACAATTCAATAATGTACTAAAGAAATACACTAGCCAAGTCTGGACACTGTAGACAGGGGATATAATGGTTGTCCTGCAGCATCTGAAGCTGCTAGTTCTTGTCCCTAATTGTTCCTCTTCTTATTTAAGAAGAGTAAGACAATGCAGCCTGAGGTAGAACAGCAAAGATCTTCTTTCTATTCCCCAGTCCTCCAACCCAAGTTGTTACATGTAATGTATAGCAATTGGCTGGCATTAAATTGGGTGAAAAAATATGCTTTTCCTGTTACTAGATAGTTAGCATCTTTGATAGAGGGCTTTGTGTAGAAACAATATTTTGCTATTCAGTTGGAATTTTCCTGAAGGAGATGGAATTTCTTTGGCTTTACACTCATGATGACATTATAAATTATAAGAAAAGGTACACCTTCAGACAGTGGTGGGATTCAATCTTTTTACTACTGGTTCTGTGGGCGTGGCTTGGTGGACGTGTCTATGCGGTTATGTGACTGGGTGGGCGGCCACACCCCCCGTGCCCCATTTTTGGCCTAGAAAACCTCCCTGAAGCGTCCTGGCAGCCAAATAGGGGCACATGGAGACTCCGGGAAGGGATAGCGTGGGGCAGGGCCAATCAGAGGTGGTATTTGCCAGTTCTCCAAACCAATCAAAATTATCACTACTGGTCAGAACTGGCTGAATACCACCTCTGCCTTCAGATATTTGTCTTTGATGCAACTTTATGTCAGACCAAAAGGCAACTTCAGAGGAGTTTTGCTTTTAGATTTTTTTGTCTTTAAAAAACAATGTTTCTATTATGGGAGAATATACCCGCAGGGATTCAGCAGTAAAGGCCAGTACTTCAAAATGTCAAACATATTAGTTATCAACCTTTTTCATAATAGAATAAAGAAAAGGGATAGGAGAACACGAGTGAAGACAACTCCCTCTCCTCCCACAGAGCTTTTATCACCAAACGGCTCAGTGGAAAGAAAGGCAGAGTGTTCATTTGTATTTTGAAAGATATAATTTGTTGGGCTTCTCATTAGGATTGTTGATTATACTTAAGAGTATTTGTATTCTGGAAAGTGTGAAATAAAATAATGGCAATCAATTAAAAAAAAAAGAAAACCAGTGAGAACTGTATACATTTTCAGTGTGAGGTCAAGGAGCATTTACTTATTTGTCAAATTTAGATACTGCCCATCTCACTCACAGAGCGACTCTGAGCAATGTACAGTTAATAACACCAAAGGTTAAATCAAAGGTTAAAAGTCATATAAAAATATCATGCATCAATAAGAAAAGCCAGATAAAAACAAAAATAGAATAAGGTAAAAAGCCACCCAGAGTTATCCCAATAATGAGATAGATAGGTATACATTTAATATATAAATTACATTTATTTATTTAAGAAAATTTATATGGTCATCCAACTCATGCTCAGTGACACTGGTTATCTTACAAAGATAAAAACCCAATATAAAAAATTAGGGAAGCAATAACTCCCCTGGCAGTGAAATAAAAATTAAAAGGTAGGACAGGAGCCTTCAAGGCACTAACCATCCCCATGGTTGTGGGCTGCCCAGTGAGCCCCAGGTGAGTTGCCAGAGCCAGGGCTTCAAAACACCTTTGAAAGATCAGGAAGTGGAGGCCTGCCTGACCACCGGAGAGAAAATATTCCAGAGAGCAAAGGCAAGGAGAGAGAAGGCACTTTTCCTGATTAACTGATGGAATCCATAATGTAGCTTCCTTATCTGATCAGGTTTTATCTGATCAAGCCTTATCTGAAAAAGTTAAATTTTAACTTTTTAATCAATTTTAATTCAGGGTTTTGTTTAATTTCGTTTTAAATTGTATATTGCACTTTATGTATTTTTATTCTATTCTATTTTTATTTAGCCGACCCGAGTCTTTGGAGAGGGGCGGGATATAAATTTGATTAAAATAAAATAAAATAAAAAAGTGAGGCAGACTGAGGTGATGGGGACGAGTCAGTTCCTCTGGCAACCTGGCCCCATGCCATGTATTTGTGTATTTCTTCAAAGCAAGACATTTTCCAATGTATGGTCAAGCCAGATTCTAACCACTCTCAGAATTCTTTACTTTCCAGAAATCCCTGGTTAGGGATGGTTATGATTCCATATTTCCTGAATGGCCAAACAGAAGTAAGGTGAATCTCTCTCTCTCACTCCTGGTTCTTTAAGTAGATTTTTTTTTCATAAGGTTAAACAGGCACATGGATGGAAGTGACCTCTTGACATTGTATTCTTGGATTTTTAAAATGTCTTAAATAGAGTTCCTCATCAAAGGATTCTGAGTAAACTTAATAATTATGGGAGGATACTCTTACTATCCCCAAGAATAGAAGAGCCTTCTCTCTAGCACGCTTCAACATCCTGCCTTCAGCACTACTGGAAGGGTGATTTAAGAAGCTACTAGTCAGTGAGCGGCTATGACCCTGTGACAGAGCCAAGGTCAAGTCCATTGAGCATGTCCTCCTATACTGCCCTATGTACAATGAGGGCAGAACTGAACTAATGTCTCTGCTAAAAATAGACTAATCCGGGCCCAACGCTAGTGACCTGGTTTTATACTGTCTAGAGGATGGCTTTCCATATATTACCTCCCAGGTCTCTAAATTTTTTTCTGAGAGCATTAATAGTAAGAGGAGAATGCTATAACGCTTACCAGTTAAGGTCCTTGGTGGCCAGTTGTCTATGACTCTTTACACTTTATACCTTTTATTATGTTTGTACTTTGGTCTATGATCGCAATAAAATTATTATTATTATTATGGGAGGGACCTATCTGGTTTTTTAATGGATTACTAATGAGTCAAAAAGTAGAAAGCAAAGGGTAAGAATTAATGGGCAATTTTGTCAATGAGTGAAGCTAAGAAGAAATTCTTCAAAGAACCTTATTCTGACCAGTTCCTTTCAACTTCTTTGTACATAACCTTATCTTAGAGTTAAGCAGCGAGCTATGCAATGATGGGATTAAAATTTTTCCCTACTGGTTCTGTGGGCGTGGCTTGGTGGGCATGGCTATGTGTTTGGCCAATCAGAGGTGGTATTTGCCAGGGTCAGCGAATCAGAAGTGGTATTTGCCAGTTCTCAAAATTATCACTACTGGTTCTCCAGAACCTGTTGGAACTGGCTAAATACCACCTTTGGAGCTATCCTAGTTTTCAGATAATAGAAAATTATTCAAGGTAATAAAAACCAAAAGTTATTGTAAAAAGCTGTAGAGATGTATGTTCAAACTGAGCGAATAGAAAATGTGGCTCAATTCAAATAAGTATAAAGTGAAAGCACTGGGGAAAAATTGTCCTATGTTCTTATACATACTGATTGAGTCTGTTGTCTTTAGCCAGTATAAAAAGATCTTGGGGTCATAATAGATTCTTCAGAGAAGATATTGATTCAGTATTTGACAGCTGTGACAAAGGCAAGGGATTATTTAGGAAGAGGATAGAAATCACACTGTGATACTGTCATACAATTCTATGGTAAGTACACATCTAGAATACTATACAACTCTGGTCATCACATTTTAAAGAAGGATTTAACAAAGGGGGTAAAAGCTATGAATTTCCTTTTCCAGTTGGTGTGCAAGTCCATTTGATATAGGATGAACCTCAGAGTCTAGTTTCTCAGGGAAAACAATACCTTCATCCTGTTTGGATTTAATTTTAACTGATTCATATTAATTCCAAACATATGGCTGAATCTTATCAACTTTGGCTGATCAGGATTAAACTGTATTACTTACTTACTTAAGTGGGTTACCACCAAAATTGAATTACAATGGGCATGACAGGCCAAAGGCCTAGACATTGAACAATAGTCTTCCAAAATGATTTTTTGGACACAAACCAACAGGAGGGTTTCTCTTAAAATGTTTGATTCTACTGGAGATCCAGAAATATTTAAAGATTAAGGTAACTGAAAGATGTTAAAGAGTTTAAGAGGAGCCATTATTTCCATCATATAGTTTCCACCATAAGCCATTCTATACTCTGGGGATAAAGAAACAGAACAACTTTGTAACCTAAAGAAGCCATAGGAATGATCCTGTTCCTAGTAAATTGTGAAGTGGATGAAGATAGTCAAGATAATAAGCCTTTTGAGATGAATTTTGGGTGGGTCCTTCTGAGGAAGAAGAAAGCAGAATTATTAAGCGTCTCCAGTCTTGCTCTGTAATTTCAAATTACATCTCCATTCATCACTGTCACCAGCATGGAAAATCAGATAGCATGTTGAGAGTTTATGAGCCATCTAGACAGAGCAAGGAGCAGAAAAGTAGGAG
This sequence comes from Aparallactus werneri, assembly GCA_032468035.1. Taxonomy (NCBI): domain Eukaryota; kingdom Metazoa; phylum Chordata; class Lepidosauria; order Squamata; family Lamprophiidae; genus Aparallactus; species Aparallactus werneri. The sequence goes on from JANHFQ010004911.1 coordinate 279,053, forward strand.
AATTGAAGAATAGTAAAACTAAGATGGGAAGTGATGAAGATATAAAACAAAAGAAAACACATGGAAGCAATCCATACAAATAACATCATTCAGGAATGAAAAGGGGAAATAAAAACCCTGAAATTGGTTATTAATGAAAGGATGAGGAAGACTGAAGTTTGATTTAAACCCAGGAGAAAAGTCTAAGCATGAGGAGATGAATGAGATATAAGGGCAAGAAGAAAGAAAGAAATGGAAAAGGCACAAGGCTAAAATAAATGGTGTGCTACGTTCAAGAGAGGTATGTGATCCTATCCATGCTTATTCAGTTTTAGAACTGGTTGTGTATATCTGGGGACAAATTCACTGGACCCTAGCTTTAGAGAATGTAAAGAAGCTCCTTATGCAGAACTCTTCTGGGATAATCCTAGACCAGAGTTCCCCAATGTTTCCAGTTTTGCAGACTGGCAGGGAAGGGAGAGAGAATGGTTCTCTGTGTGTGGCCAGCAAGCATGCACACACAGCTCTGTTTGCATGTGTGCCTGCCACTCATGCAAATGGAGTGTGCATACATGCATTGCTTGTGCAAGCGAGGCCGCTTGTGCATGCACACATGGTCGCCAGCTGTTTCCCTGGTCCAGTTGCAATCCCTTCATGGGCCACTAGTGGGCCACAGCCCACAGGTTGGGGACCCCTTTCCTAGACAGTATATGTCAGTGGTGTCGAACCTATGGCACACGTGCGCAAAGTGGCATGCAGAGCCATGTCGGCTGGCATGTGAGCCGACGTGCAGCTCTTCCCCACTGCACATGTGCACACTCTCCCCTCACATGCGCAGAGGCGGCAGAGCCAAAAAAACAGCTGATTGGTGCTGCCGCCCCAAACCGGTTCTGGCGAACTGGTAGCTAAATTTAACAGTTTGAAGCTCAGCTGTTTTTTGGCTCTGCTGCATCGCGTGCATGTGTGTGTGGGGTGGGGGGAGCACAGAGGGGGTCACGTGCACATGCACATGGGGTGCAGGGGCACGCAGCCACATGTGTGTGCACTCTTTTGGCATGCGATGCTGGAAAGGTTTGACATCACTGGTATATGTGATAATACAAAACCAAGTGGGCAATAATTGAACTAGATATAAGTTTGAAATAGATTTAGATGAGTCAGGAATCTGTCTTTGGAAAAAACAATATATGGAACCTCCTATGGTTTGTTGCTCTCTTTTTCTCCCTAACAAAGGGAATGCTCTAGCTATGATGACAACGTTTCTTAGGATGCATAGACCAATTCCAAACCAGGAACCTTAATTTCTTTTGGCATTGTTAATAATCTGGAGAAGAAAAATTTAAAAATTTATGTTCTGTGCTCCTAATGCCACCTGAACTGTAATACATAATATACTCCTTTGCTGCAAAGTGGGAATTGCATGTCCTTCCCTGAAATGAATAATTTAAGAGCATTCACAGATTTCACAGATTGACAGAGTTGGAAGGGATCTTGTAGGTCATCTAGTCCAACCCCCTGCCCAAGCAGGGTAATTGCTTCTATGTATATCTTGGCATGTCCTGTGAAATAGTATTAAAGCTGGAACTGAGTTTGCATTTCCTCCTCTTCAGCATGTAGCAGGAACAAAGTGTGACAGACAGACCTATGTAATTGTGAACCATTTAAAAAGTGAGGAAAATCAGAGGACCATCTTTTTAGCTGTTTTGTTGCACCCAGTTTGTTATACATGTCTTCTACTATGAGTTGGGACACACACTTAGATTAGTTCATCATAACTCTTTCATTATACATGAAATATTCATGCTGGGTGCTTGACTGTTATTGGAGGCTCCTTGTATTGATCTTAGCTTCAGTTCTCATCTGCTCCCATAAGTTTCCTTTGATCTTATTTTTAGCAGATTTTTTCCCACATAGCTTTAAAATAATAATTTCACCTTCATTCAGATTTCTGTTTTAAGAGTTCTGGGTAGTTAAATGTATCATCTCATTTGCTTATTCCAGGAAATACTTAAAAAAAAAAACCAGTGTGTTATGAATATCCATCCATCCATCACCCATCCACCACCCCACCCATCAATCTGTCCATCCATCCATCCATCCATCCATCCATCCATCCATCCACCCATCCATCCACCCATCTCTTTGAATCCCATTACAAGACTGTGAAACTGACAATCATCTGCTGTATCAAGTGCAGGAATCAATGGCACTTTGGGATAATAAGCATTTTATGTATCAAAACCTATTTTAGGGTCTTGAGGGAGATCCTTTTGTTATGTTGTAATGGCTAATCTTTTAGTTAAGGTCTATAGAGTCTACCCAATGCAATTTAGGGTCTGGAATAGGATATGGAGAAATAATTTTTTTAACTTAGTGGTTATATTGTTGGACTAGGAGTAGGAAGACTTAGAATCTCATCCTCCCACATCCACAGAATTTTACTGGGTAATGGGGCCAGTCTCTCTCAGACCAAACTTCCTCACAGGTTGTTGCAGGGAAAATAGGCCAAACAAATCACATAGCTTATCTAGAATACAGTGGCCTGAGTATTGAGAGCTGAATGGTTGTTATTTGGCTTTCGGTGACATTCAAATTGTTAGCTGTCACCTTTAAAACCCTTTGTGGCTGAATGTCTGGAGATCAGAGGGATCAGCAACTCTTCATAGTATTCATCTGTTCAGTATCATCTGTTAGGGTAGGGCTGCCTCCTCATCCTTTTGCTCAGAGAATGGCATCTTCAGGGACTATGGAAATGAGCCTTTAGGATTGTTACCACCTTCTGTAGAGAAGCACTCCTCCAGAATCAGAATGGTCCTATTTTCTGCTGGTTTCCAGGAAGGCCATTAAAATGCCAGCCTTCTAAGTCAAAAGATGAGATATACTATTTCTTCCTGTAAAATGAATATCCAGACTAGAGGTTTACTTGTGTGTGTGTTCTATAAAATAGGGATGGGCAATTAATTTCCCACTGAGCCACATGAGAAAGTGTGCCTGTTGTGGCAGGTCACTGTCATGCCCTTCACCAATGCTGTTTTGTACCCACTGATGACAACTTGCTCCCTGCCAATGTCAAGCCGCTGCAGGCGAGATAAGGACAGTCTGGATGTGGTATGTAGCCTGTAAAATGAGTAGGTCTGCTATGAAATATTTTTGGAGGGTTTTTAACATCAGTAAACCCTTGCCCAGTTTTCTAGAAGTCAACAATGCATCAATATACATTCAGCAGAGGAAATGTATTGAAGGAGAGAGACAAAGGAATTAAATTTGAAAATGAATCAGATTCATTTGCAGAGAGGTTCTTCTGATATGCTTTCATTGCATTTTATGATTAGGGAAGGGGAAAGTACATCCAAGGACTGCAGATGTGCATAGTTGACAGGAAGTTAAAGCAGTGCTTGACTTGTTTGTAAAAAGAGCACAGATGCATTCACAGAGCATTAGTGAGCTTAGTGCTAATGATCACATTTTCTTTAATTAACGGTCCAGGCTTTACAAAGCGTGGAGAAAATAAGTATCAAGGTCCAACCAGGAATATAAGTGGAAAACAGGAAAGGAAAGGAAAGGTAGGTGTCGCCACACTTAATGAAGGTAGAGCCTTTTCAGTTTAGTGAGACAGTACTTGTTGATACAAAATAGCAGGAGACCACCTCAAGAGGATCACATCTAATTTACGCCAAGGATCTTCAATATAAACAGGAAGACCAATTCAGGGCAAACTCTTAATTAGAAGCTCTTAGTTCCATGTTGCCTAGCCAATAATTAGAATTAATGACATTTTGTCACCTTGCTAGTATAATATGGTACTTTCTTTTACAAGCTTTTCAAATCTCTCCTGCATTGAGAAGTCCAACAGTTTTTATTTTAAAAATACCGTACTTGTTACTTTGTCCTCTTGCACCCGTGTTACTTCTGTATTATATAATATTTATTACTTCATTGGTGAAGTCTCAGTCCCTTTATTCAATTGTGCTGTTAAAATTGAAGGGTTATTTATACATACTGATGGTGTTGTTATTGTTAGTGTGATGTGGATTAGCAAAGTGGAGCAACTCAGACAGCTTTCAAATACATCTCATGGCATTGAAAGCAGACACACCTTTATTTCTCAGATTTACAGACCCCACACATTCTGGACACAAATTGTTTCAACTTCTACCCTCAAAATGATGCTATAGCACACTGCACACCAATGATGTAAAGCGAAGCGAAGCGAAGCAAAGCAAAGCAAAACAAAACAAAACAAAGCAAAGCACAAGTTTGACTCCATTTCCCAGAGCTCCTCAGCTCTTTTTGTTTTCCCTGCTTTGTTTCCCAGATCTCCTCAGAAAACCCAGGTGTATCTGGGATCTGTGCAGAGAGAAAGTCTACATAGTGGCAATCCAGTCTAAGGCCCCAGCCAGATGCCTATTCCAAGCTGTGAGTAGGTTTCTGGCCAAACTACCTAGCAGATCCTTGTGTGGAAAAACCTGAGCTCTCTTTAAAACCCACCTATGTCCCTCCACCTCAACATTTCCCAGATAAAAATGGGATGCTACTCTGCAGGATCTGATAGAATATATCGACTGGAAGGGTCCTTCTTTCCTTCCATTTCAATATTAGCAGAAATACATAAGAAAAAAATGCAATAAATCAACAGTGATAGTAACAGTAAATCTGAGGGTAGTATTCCTCAGATGGTGCCACATCACAGATTGACAGAGTTGGAAGGGAACTTGTAGGTCATCTAGTCCAACCCCCTGCCCAAGCAAGATAATTGCCTCTACATAGGATCGAACTGACAGCCTCCTGAGTGTGAGGCAAGAGCTCTACCTCTAGGCCATACTCCCCTCCATCATCATCATCCTCTTTTAATGACCCTATAATCCCTTGTGGGATGGAGTCTGGGCAACTGAATAGGGCTGAGTGTTTGCTAGCCGGATGCCCTTCCTGTTGCCAATGCGGAATTTTTTTCCAGCAGATATATTTTCATTGTGCCCAGAGAGAGAAATATCTGCCTCTACCTAGGATCGAACTCACAGCCTCCTGATT